>QXVX01007078.1:0-27104 GCA_013436065.1 Halocynthia aurantium
TTACATTCTGATGAAAGGTTTGTTTGCCGAGTAGGTCTCGAAGTATTTCCCTGGAATATTTTAAATTCTCCAAGAGTCATGCTGAGTATGTAAAAGTCTCTCCCAGCGCCTTATATTATAATTATTGAGCAGTGCTATAACCTACTTGTCGGCACCGCTGCATAATGGGATGTTCAATAATTTTCCGATTATAATACGCAATCATGTATAATACGCACCTCAACTATGACATCCAGATAGCTGGAAAAAGCTCTATACCCATGTATAATATGTACCCCGACTATGACATCCAGATAGCTGAAAAAGCGCTATTCCCATGTATAATACAGACCTGGATTATGACGTCAAGTCAGTGTGATCAAAAGCAGCTGGTAAATCGCATCTATGAGCCATCATACACAGATTTGAAGTCACGCACTGTATTGACATGAGCAACTGAAATCTATGAAGTCCAGATAGCTAAAAAAAAGCGCCATACCAATGTAATACGCACTTTGACATTTGAATGATTTCGAATGCCTATTCGTATGCCTAATGCGTATTATACTGGGGAAATGTTATGGGTTAATGGGCCAACCAAGTGGGTTAATTTTTCGCTATTGAACTGAAGGGGATATTTAACTGTATACCTTCATGACATTGTTTGTAAATCAGAAACACCGTATCTTCGAGGTAATTTGACGTAAGTCTGTGGCCCGTATGTTTAAGGTATATCGGTCATATCTAAATTTTCATATCTCCATGAATAATACGCATCCCGACTTTTGAATAATTGTGAAGGCAAAATGAGTTTCATAGTCGGAAAATGGTATGGACTATTGGGAATAAGGTTACCCGGGTCGCTATTCCGGATTTCAGAGNCAATACGTATTATATTCCCAAAGGAATAATGCTCTTAATTTGAGGATATGCATGCAGATGATGAATAAGACAAAATACAAGAGTTATAGGTATACCTTATTTCGGCTTATTTTCAGCATTGCAACAATTTTTAATGGAATTTTTTTATCTCGACTAACTAGTTATTTTAGCCTAATCAGTACTCCGCGCGTGTAGACGATGCAGTGTATGTGTGTACGTAATTTTTTGTTCAGTCGTCCTTATTTTGGGTTCCAGATTGATGGTAGCACTGGTTATAAGTGAATATATTGATAGATGTATTTGACGTAGTACGGAAATTTATAATACTTTATCTCGTATGGAATATGAAATATTATAATATGATATAAATTATTGGTGATCAGACAAAGTATGACGTGTCGTGGCGTCTATCTTTGAATTACAAAAGATGTCACAGTCCTTGTTCTTTAATATACATTTTTTGGCATATATATACTGTATATTTTTGCCTCCTTATAAATCCAGACCTGATCATGGTCAATAATGGCGATCAGTGTTGTAGTGCTTATCTCCAGACCCCCTGGGATCCATAGCGCGATTCCAGGGGGTCCAAAAAACTGATAAACTGATATAAACAAATACTGATGTGGTATCCTTGTACGCTCTTTTTCAAATACTAAGTACACTAAGATTAAGTAGTTATATTAAGCAGCAAGTAATATAATTTGACCATCCCCAAAAAAATCCTGGCTAAATCAACGCTTGGGGGTCCACAGCGAAAAAAGCTTGGGAAGTCGTAAGTGTGGGGGCTTCACTGACAAGGGCCCGAGGTAGTTGCATCTATTTAAATCTGTCCTGTCGTAGACCATGTAAGGTTACGTTGTGACGCAAAATGAATACTGCAGTATTATTTAGTATATTTACCTTCAGCTCATAAATAATTCAGTGAATTGAAGGTAAGAGCGTTCCTTACCTAGATATATTTTACTTCGAAAAATCGCTTGCCTTATACATTTCAATAGCTGTAACATGGTCGTTAAACAAGGAGTGACTGTGCAGCGATAACGTCGACCAACTTGTTTAACGACACCTCGCACTTCCGACCGTTTACCGAATAAATTGCTTTACAACCATATCGTTCGTACGGATCCTGGTCGTTAAGTTAGGAGTATGTCTATTACGTCACATAGAAACTCTGTGCGATCTATTCCTGTACGGCTATTAGTTACGTGATTGTATGATAAATCTTATAGACGGAAAAAACATTTCCCAAATGCTGGTAGTAGAATGGGTTTAAATTAGAGCGCGCTGCGTCGCATCCTCTTCTATGTAGTCACTGCATCCGCATGCGTAGTAATCATGTCTTGTATAAGGACTGGCTTTACGTAATTTAAGCTAAGGCAAAGCATCGCTAATAAATGTTGCGCAACCATAATACACGTGTAATGGCTTCCTTCCCAGTTTACTACTACTATAGTACCTAACCTGTTGTATAGTGTATACTGTATATTAATAACTACTTTTTTTGAGCAATGCAGACTACAATGACCTATGTTAAAGCTGTCAGGACTAACAGTAACAGAGGTTTGCAACCCTGTAGCATTCCCGGGTCAAATACACTTAACTGGATTAGACGGCGGGCCGCACTTGCATTTCACATCAACTATCTACTAGCAGTGACTGGCATAAAAAAATCGATTTGGTTCATGCAAATCAAATAAATCAACTTTAGGGAAGCTTCCCTATTCATATAACACCAGAAACAGTGGCACTGAAGTCCTGTTACGGACCGTACTCTATTCAAAAACCGCAGCTTCCCGCGGGCCGCAAATACTCGGTTCGCGGGTAGCAGGTTGCACACCTTTGGTCTACACAACAGTGCTAAATAACATTGACTCTACATTAATGAATACTTTAAAGTTACTTTGAAGCTTCGCTATTCAAATAACATCAAAAACAGTGGCACTGAATTCCTGTTACGGGCTGCACTTTATTCAACAGCCGCTGCTTCCCGCAGACCGCACACCTCTGCCCTATACCAGTCTTTCAAACATAGATATTTTCCACAGAATAAATAATGCTCTGATTTGATCAATGCTATCAATATTGGATAGATGATTGGCCCCGAATTCTTACTTCGCACTTAACTGGAGGTTGTGTGCCGATAGCAATGATTTATATATATCTAGTCGCGAGGCACTGACAATTTATCTGTCAGCTACTGTATAATTCTGTTAGGCTTTAGAGGTGATGATTGCATTGACCTTGTTTATTGCGGTGTTTTCGCCTCTCAGGGGAAAATGACTTTCGGCACTGCCATAAACAGTCGTATGTCAATTGACGACAGTTGTAAAAGAATATTTTAAGAGCTGAGATATTTGCGCAGGGAGACTCGGCAGTTGTTGATAATAAAACAGCAGTAGTACAGAAATACAGAGCTGCATGTTCAGTAGATGTATGTAGAAGAAGTAGGCAGTAGCGAGATTGTGTAATATGTAAACAGTAAAGTCTCGTTGGCAGGGAAATTTCAGTATATGATTTAAATACAGTACAGCAGTGCTTTCCAATCTGTGTGTCGCCTGCAGTGCGTAGTGTAGTATGTAATGTATGTTATACAGTCGTCCCACGCTATATCGCGGATTCACTACATCGCAGATTTATATATAATATTGTATTGTATGTATTTTCCCCCCCCCCCCCCCGTATTTTATTTCATGATAAATGCCGTGCCATACAGTACTAGTATATTGAGGCGATACAAGTTTGAAAAAAATTAAGTACTGTAACAGGTCAAATGATTGTGGGAAAGGTTGATAAGGTGAATAATCCCAACTGCGTGTTGCGACACATTAATGTGTCGCCTGTAGTGCGTAGTCTAGTATGTAACGCATGTATGGTATACATGAAATACGCATTTTAATTTGTTTCAGCTCGTCAGATCTGTTAGTTGTAATGTTGTAATGTATCCCCTTTCATATTGGTACACAATGCTTGAGTGCAACAAAATTAATGTATTTATGTATCAGTATCTCTCATAAAGTATTGAATTAACCTCTGGTTTGCTATTGAAAATGAATTGCGGCAATTCCAGCCTCCAAAAACCACGCAAAATGCCTTTTTAAGGTATTTTTTGAACAGAAAACGTGCAGTCAGAAATGAAATAACAATACATGTGTACATGTAATAAAACAGATGAGATTATGAAATAAATAAAAAGGTTTTATTAAGTTTTATCAGTGTTTGAGCGGCGTGAATTGAGCGAGTGCAGGCTGCGCTTGGTGGGAGTAGCGCGGTAAATTAAGCACGTGTTATTTCTTAGAATTCTTAGAAATCGATGACGTCAGCTAGCAAAGATAGCCTCCCTTTCCACTGTGTATGACGTGTATGACGGTCGCTCGTACTGCGAATTTTTACTCGCTCGATTCAGGAGTAGTTGCTGATATCTGGCAGCATGTTTTAATTGCAGTAAGTGGTCGATCTTGATGGTAGAATAATTGAAATTGACACCTTTTTTAACACCACGCCGGCAGAACTTATTTGAGCTCGTCTTGATACTTTGTTAACAGTGAAAATATACATCAAAGTCTATAATGCACGGCAGTAGGTTTGTTATTTGCCGAGTGAGTCATTGAAATTGAAACTTCGTTGACACTAGCATGAATTTTAGGGCTTGGGAACGGATTAATTCACTTTCTATTATTTCTAATGAGGATAATTGATTTGGACTTCGAACGGGTTAAGTACGAAGTATGAGACATCACTGTATTCAATTATCTTCCTTTATTTGCGACATGAAGGGTCGATTTATTGATCAAATACATATTTATATTGACACCGGCGTTGTTAGTTAAATATTGACGTAATAAACTGATGTGTTACGTCATATTTGATCCTTATTTCGCAATAATAGCAAATTTGTGAGATGGTTCCACGTGTCGTGTATTCTCAAAACATATTGCAGTCACGAAAATTGACACAGTGTGTTGGCATATGCTGCTTTTGTTTATAGGCATATGTTTTTAATTATGCAATAAGTCATATAGGTGCAGTGGCTGGAGCTAGAGTCTGTGCCCTCTGGGCAGTCCTTGCGTGTTCTTCCTCCTTGACTAGTTCGTTCGTGTTAGTTAACTAGGTAACAGCCTGATAAATTGGATTAATGAACGATCAGCACTACTGTAATTAAATCTGATATTCTGATTCGCGAAATTACCTGACAAAAATACTCGTGGGGCCAGTAACCTTTGCTGCTATTGTTACTATGATAATCCAGTCATGCAATGATATCAGTTTCATATTTCGTAATCATAGTACATACTTCCCGTGTCGCCCCCATATGGATAGTTCAATGTAATGAAGCATATCTGTGCAGTGTTGTATGGTAATAGTAACACAGGAATAAGTTATATTGTAATGGATAGTTCAATGTAATGAAGCATATCTGTGCAGTGTTGTACAGTATATAACTCACAGAGCATGTGATTGGTTAGGGCTCAAGCAGAGCACTAGGCCTCCCAAATAGGGCCCCAAATCGATACAAAATGTTTTGCAATCTTAAGCTTGTGTGTAAAGGTCATACTGTTGCACTTTACTGATGTCATTCAGGAAACAACGCTTAACGGATACTGTACTAGATACAATTGTGCTGTCATAGTGTGTGGTTGGCAATTGAAAAACAAAAATAGCTTCGTCATCTGCCTGCTCGTTAGACAATTACATTTTACATCTATAAACTTTAGATCACAGTAGCAAAGGTCATCACTATTGAGATAAGAATCGGATTAAGACTGTTGGAGGGCCGGGGCATTTCAAGTTCATAGAATTTAAATTACACGGCGAAATAATGAACTAAATTGAATTATAAACCGCATTTTTTCGAACGAATGTATGTTAGCTTCCGATGGAGACGTCTGATTTCATTTTTCTCGATTTTATTGACTGTAAGAATAACTTTGACTATAATTTTCAGTTTGTAATATAGGTCATAGTGATATAAATTACTGGTGATCAGATAAGGTATGAAGTGTTGTGTTTACGGTAATAAGTTTAATTTCAAGGGCCAGTACAAGCTCGAGTTATACAATAAAACCTCGTTAGGTCGAAGTCGAAGGGATCAGGCAAACTACTTCGAGCAAACCGAAGTTCGAGCTAGTGGTTCATTTATTTTAATAAGGATATTTCCCGGGCCAATCCAAAACAGCTCGAGCTAACCGGCGTCGAGGTAACGAGCTTACACTGCATTTAGATTATGGCGGTTGGAGGAAGGCGATATTGGAAGTATTCAACCTCTCTCTAAGTTAAGCTGATGATTTAGAGAATCAGTGATTGATGAGCTAGTAGCAGGAATAAGAATTTTACTTAGCCTTGTTGTTGGCCGCGTCTGTACGTTCCTCTACATTTTAACCTATATTTTGAGGCTTTCTGTGAGAAATAGGAGTAGAGTAAAGAGAAAGAGTGGGAATGAGTGAGAATGCTTCCACTCCAAGTCTTGTATGTTCTCTATATATTTTAACTTATGTCATGTGAAGGAGCTAGCTTTCACTCTATTAGAGGTTTTCCTTTAAGGCTGACCAAGGCAAGGCCGAGTTGCTCTGCAAGTTATCTCCTCCTATTCATGTATTGTAATTATACTACTGACCTCTGAACTCTTTTGCCAGCGAGCGAGTAAACATTTTATGTATACAAAGAAGCAATAA
This sequence comes from Halocynthia aurantium, assembly GCA_013436065.1. Classification (NCBI taxonomy): domain Eukaryota; kingdom Metazoa; phylum Chordata; class Ascidiacea; order Stolidobranchia; family Pyuridae; genus Halocynthia; species Halocynthia aurantium. Next base: position 6,534 of record QXVX01007078.1, read on the forward strand.
CAGCAGCGCAAAGGTCATTAGCCTCTGGGTCACACGCTTTGTATCTTATCAACATCAACACATTACGCATATTCTATTTAAGGGATTTATAAAGTCATTGATAGAGATGTTGTGTCCTCCGTTTGCTCTAAACATTAGTGACCTTCGAACAGGGTCGACTTTTTGTGTAACTTAGTGTACGAGTGTCAGTACTGCTTCTTCCGAGTGCCGTGCCCCCTTCTAATTCGAAATGAGTGCCCATGTCAACTTGCTAGTACTGTACAATACAATACTGTATTTGTGTAACTTAGTGTACAAGTGCCCGTAAAACCACTGTACTGCATCTTCCTAGTGCTGGGCCCCCTTATAATTCAAAATGAGTGCCCATGTCAACTTGCTAGTACTGTACAGTACAATATTTGTAACTTAGTGTACAAGTGCCTGTAAAACCACTGTACTGCATCTTCCTAGTACTGTGCCCCCTTCTAATTCGAAATGAGTGCCCCCCCCAACTTGCTAGTACTGTACAGTACAATATTCATGTAGCTTAGTGTACAAGTGCCTATAGAATATTACATAATATTAATATGTAAGAAATAAGAATTTCAACACAATGTAACACGTCATTACTTACAATCAAATTAAAGCGTTAAACTAAACGTGTCACAATCTCAGGGGGAGAAAGTGTGTGTTTAGATGTTCGTTCGGCTCATAACTCCAAGGGTTTTCTTGGCTGCACTGGCCATCATAGCAAATTTTCGACAATTTGCGTTTTGTCAGACATCTAAATAAGCTGTGGTTATTCACATTCTCCGCAGGAATCAATTTAATTCCTCATTAGCTGAAACTAATTCAAAGAACATGAACAAAGAGTTCTCTCTTTGTCTAGTTATTTCCGTATCGACCATTTTAAGATCGTTGAATACGCACGAATAAATCGTTCGTTCACCATTCAATACACTTCCTTGTCTTTTCGTATCTTTGTTCCTTGAATGGATTTTAATCGGGCGCGAAATCGATAAGAAAATCGATTTGAAGATTTCAATTCAATCTAGGAAAAGGCGGGAAGAGAATTACAATGCGTGGGGTCTAAGCAATGACGTCAAAAAAATATGGATTGTAAATTGAAACCTGTTTATATATGCTTAGAAATACCGACCGACCCTAACTAGCAGATCGACCAGTCCTTGTCTGGTTAAGCCTTAAAATTTAAACCTGTATAATTTAAAATTAAATTGTTGAATAAGATTGAGCTATACAAGGGCTACCACCATACGTCCTATTTTTAACGGGATTGTCCCGTTTTTAAGGCCGTGCTATGTACAGAAAAGTATGATATAATATGTATATTAGCGCTGTCCATCCAGATTCTCACACTGACTATGTAGTAATAAGCAGGGGTGTAGTGGCAATTTCATAGGTACCGGAGCTCTGCTGGGCATGAAAAAAATTCCTTTCCTGTCCTCTATGTTTGTTGCACGATTAACAATTTCCTGTTTACACTCACTGATTCTCATTAATTATATTGTAAATTATATAAATATTTACCTGCCTAGTATAATCGGTATTTACTACTAACGACCCATCATTCACTTGTAGAGGTGGTGGTGACGGCAGCACGACACCACTGGTAATAAGCACTGGTCATTTCAGTAGTATAAAATGTTGAACGGCTGCTGGATTCTGGCAACAAATTGCTTCTATAATAATATGTAATAACAATAATATAATTAATAATAAATTCAAGATGAGGTATATTTAGTTATACAGTCGTGGAGTCAGATTTCATAGGCGCATAAAGAGGCATGGAACTCTAATAACTTATCAGTTTACGAAGAATATGAAGTGCTACAATTATTATATACTAGACAAGAACCCATGAAGTTATATGCACACGAACAAACACACACACAGTTTCTCCTTTATTTATGATAAGATGGTTTGCAGTAAGTAGTTCCTCTCGCCTTTGTAGTGTTTGGAGGATGCACTGATTATGATTATATTCTGTTAGATGTCATTATCGAGAATCCTTTATTTGTTTTCTCTTATCTCTATATATTCATGATTAACAGACGTGCAAATTATTCCCAGCGTGAAATCAACTTCTAGTTGCAATCTGGAAAGCGACGAAGCGTTTTGTAATTGACTAAAGATTTGCATTTTCTCTTTATTTATTCGGGTGCTAAGAATAATGATAAGGCGATTAAGTTTAAATCGATACTTTTATGATTTGCATGTTCTCACATAATTACCATGTATACATAGTGGTGCTTCGCACTTCGTACTTAATTCCTTCCAACCATTCGAACTCCAAATTGTTCGACGTTCGAATCGGTTATCTCTATTAGAAATAATGGAAAGTGAATTAATTCGTTCCTAGACCCTAATATGAACCAATTTCAACAAACTTAAACAGTAAATACACATGATATCACATATACATTTATATTCCCTCGCCATATCGCGGTTCTCTTTTCGCGGTTTCACTAGATCGCGGATTTTATATAATATTGCATTGTGTGTATTTTAATATATGTACATATGTAGCAGACGGATAGCTGTGTTCATGGGGTATATCATACTAAAAGAGCATATATATATATATTTACCACTATCAACATAGAAGGCAAGATCGGGTCTCTAATAGAGATATATATAAATGAGTAGCAGTGACAGCTCGCCTATAAGGGCTCCAGTTCTTCCTATTGCTAACCCTGATAGAATAATGACGTATGTGAGACATATGCACGTGACTTGCAGACTTCTATCAAGACATCCTTATAAGAGCTGCAGTTCCCCTAAGACAGACACTACCAGGTTTAAACATTTATTGATATGTTTAAGCGCTGAAAGTTAAAATCGACAACTAAATAACAGGTCAAATGATTGTAGGTAAGGTTATGAAGGTAAATAAGAGTGTGTGAATGATTTATAATGGTACGGAGAGCTGCATTCGGTGTAACTCAGCGCAGTCCTGTGCTATTAAGCCGCACAATATACTATTATGTAAAGCTTGTAGCCCTTCTATTCTAATTTTTCCATTAGCCCTTTCCTCTCTAATTCTCCATGAGCCGCCTCTGCCAGTAAGTGCCAGTGTTGCACGTAGTAATTTTCTCTCGCGCATTGAATAGGCGGATTAGGAATCGGAATTAGCTGCATTTGATTGTTGTTAGATAATATCAATACTTGGAATCGATTCCTGGAATCCTCTGGAATCTTAATTGACTGTTTTGTGGGTTCGAACGAACCAAAGCGCGTTGATAAAACGCAGGAATTCGAACAACATTGAGCATATTGAATTGATATGACGTGGCCGTAACCGCAAGCGGAACGGAACGCCTCCATACAACCGTGTTTAGGTGTCTATACATAGTATATCTATTCGCAGGAATGAGTGCCCGGTGGGAATTGGAAACGGGGATTTTCTCCTATCCTGATGAATTAGAGGCCATATAGCAGCTACTTTATTTTACCACTGCTGACAGATCATTTATACTTGCAGCTAGTGGGCCCACTAGACTGTATGTCCTATGTGTCTTGCGCCAATCCGAATCAGAAGCTGCTATATATATGCTACAGTTACTTGGTTATAATATTCCTAATAGTTCATACACACTTGTAACTAGTTAGTACATTACTAGAAAGTTTAACTGTTCATTGCTACTTCATTGTACTACTGCTGATAGTACATTCATACCATTCGTACCACTCACGTTAAGAACTACTGACTTGGCTTGAGTCGATTTTTTCCCTTGGAAATACTCCAAAAATTCAAAAACTCGACTTGATGTCAAGCCAGATAAAGACATAAGCCTCATTTACTTAGATTTTTGTCTGTAATTTGACGTCGAAATATCCTCAATATCGGTCTATACTAAACGATACATATACATAATTTAACACACTCGATGCGGAGCTGTACATGCGAGTTAAAGAGTTAGCTTCTGTCACCACGGAGATAATACATATTATTACTTGGATTTTCGTTTCTAATTTGACCTTGAAACATACTCAAGATCGACCTCTACTCAAATATATACAATATAAATATATATATATAATTTTAACACAACCTGTGAGGAAATGTATACGCGTTTTATCGGGCTAGATTCTGTCACCACGGGGTAAACTCGTCTTATTCTTCAAAGGGTAGGGAAATGACAGCTTGATTGACAGAGCCACGAGCATCGTATCGTTACGTTGTGTGTGTTTGAGCCGTAAGAGCGATACGAGCGGTATAAAACGTTTGTTTTAGAAACAGATGGCTGGCAAGAACGGATGGGGATTAAGTCGGTGTGTCATGGGATTATCCACGAGGCGTAATAAAAAGGAGAGAAGGCAAAGCGAGAGAAGAATGTAGACGGAAACGGGAGAGAAAAAGGAGACAGGGGGGCGTGCTAGTGAAAATAAATAAAGCGAGAGAAGAATTCGATAGAATGGCAACCGAAAAAGAAAAAAGATAACGAAACACTCGGAATTTGGCGCTTTAATAAAGCGAGAGAATGTCAGGCGGAACCCGATCAGTTTGTACTATTGAGATGAATAACGGTTGGTTTGGTATAAGGAAGTTTTAAGAGGAAGCTGTGTTGAAACGGTTATAACAGTAAAAAGGCGCGGGCAGAGATCGTGGTGCGTTAGTAGCATAGCTGTATTACAGCGTGTTATTGATGAAGGTTCTAATAGAGAGGCCTTAAAGTTGATACATACTTATAAGATATGTAAAGTAGATGTGTGTCTGGTAGTGTGATAGCTTTAAGAACAGTATTCAGTGTAATATAGGCAATGTAGGAGGCGCATACCATGTAGTGTAATATAACTCGGTTTGATTTGAAGCAGGCATCGCTCATTTTATGTATGTTTTGTATGGTAGAGCTTGACGAAACCTGTTAGTTGATAAACCTGGCTAATAGTAATATTGTTAAATGTAGTTTGCAGCATTGAGATTATTAATAACTCATCTGCTGTACAGTGAGTCAGTTCTTGAGACAGCTCATACGAGGTAGAGTTGATTACACTGAACTTACTATATTATATCTATCTAGTATTTGCTACGTGTATGAGAAATGTAATTTTTGCCTTTAGCCAGCTTACTGTACATCTGGGCCAGTATACATAGCTATTACATCGAATTTTCTTGTTTTGTGTTGCCGATATGCAACGTATTTCCTATATAGCATGCATTCATAGATATAAGTTGTATAGCATCACACTATACTACTGCAAGGTTTAATCAGAATCTCATTTCATTCCAGGTTATATACCAAACTACTTTTGTATTGTATGAAATANATATTCTCCTTCTCCAGCAAACATGGTACTGGATATGGACTCAGAACTACAGAGACTGATATACATTTCAGTCGAAAAAATGACAACACATCCCGGGACTAGCGGCCGCGGTTTGCCGGGTCACAGCGCTCGTAAATCCCGCGGATTAGACCTGAGAAAGGCCCTTCTCGTGGCACATGTTTTGCAAGACATGAGGACAGCGTATATAAGCGATGATTACAAAATGTTATTGAACACTGTTTGTCCGGATGGAATCACAGACACTGAAAGAACTAAATTTATTACGGAATATCATACCGCGGACTATTTAAGTTCAAAAAGAAGACGCTTCATAACTGGTGAGTCGACTTTTTGATTACTATTCCGTTCATGTGTAGAGATTAGATAGAGTTTGTGCATATCACGGATACATCCATACTGTTAAGATTTTATATAAGTATATCTATATAGAGTATTAGTCGAGTTTTCACTTGAATAGTACTCAAAAGTTAGCAACCTCGACTCGAAGTCAAGTTAATTATAAAAAATAGACAAATTACTTACTCAATTGGGTGTTTTTACTCTAATTTGACCTCGTCTCATACGACAGATTGACTTTACTGAGTATATAGGGCAATGTTGTGAAAACGGGATGGATTGAGGTTATGTTATGAATTTGCATGATTCAGCTTCCGAGACAGTGTTGGCAATTTACATTTTGAATTGCAGTCTTGAATGCCACAGAAATATAGTTAAAATCTATAAACGAAGCGTAATATTCCAATCCCGCCTGTAGGGTATATTGTCTGTAATACTAGACATAAGCTAACTGAGATGTATTTCAGCCAGCCAAAAATCTAGTTGAATTTATGGAACCAAGTGTAATATTCATATAATCATAGTTATAGAACTGTAGAATGTTTTATCGGTTACTTTCGCACCTTCAGGGGGAATTTACAATAATTTTGAATACTAGAAATCATACAGAGAAGCTGAGCTAGATATTCAGCCAGTTGTAATTTATCTGACAACTGAGTGCTGTGTTTGGCCTTCGGGCTCCTTGTCACAATGTATAGTGCTATGAAAGTAGTTAAGTTTTAAATGTAGTTGCCCGAAACTTAACGCAATCACGTCTAATGTAATTAACATGCTTTAGATATCTCCATGGCTGCAATTATACCACTTAGAGCAGGTTTCTAGTGCAGTACATTGCTCTGTAAGTAATGGCTTACCGGTATTGAATGACATTGTTGGCACAGTAATGTTGAGTTGTTTACCATTAAGTTCTACCCACTGTGTGCTGTGATAGGGATATGATGAAATTTCCATGACTACATTATCTTAGCTCTTGCTGAATAGCCACGATGTGCTATCTGATGAATGCATTGTGTGTATATAAGTGTACATTACATTTAAAGTGTTAGTATACAAAAGTAAAATAGTTACAAAAGAGTTTTTCACTCGAAAAGTACTCCTAATTTGGCCACTCGACTCGAGTCAGTTATGAAAAAATGATTAAACACTTTATTTTTGTCTTTGACATCGACCCAATTTGACCTTATTCATTCTTAGGACGTAAGAGACTATCAAATATACAATAATATAGCGATATACCATATCCATATGTCACATTACGATACCGTTTTGAATACTGTACTTTGCTAGAGTAGGCATATGTTATGTGTGACGTGTTCGGGCGTTCGTAATGTAATTAACCGCAGAAGGTAGCACGTTTTTCGGCGTTTGAATAGCTAATTGCCGGCCGGGCATAGCTTTCTTCGCCGGTGCCTCGTGACTGTCGCTAGGCTGACGGGTGTATACAGGGCGGGTACGGCTATAATACAAAAGAACTAGCCGATTATTATTTTTGATAACACGTCACCTTTACTCCTCATTTAACGACCACTCGCAGATACGACCGTTATCACGACTGTCTAACTACGACCATTCCTCACACTTACGACCGTCAGATAGTGTTTCCATTTATACTAGGTCAGGGCTTCCCAAACCTTTCTTTACTCACGAACACACCACGCAACATAAATGTCGCGGCGCACCTGTACCTCAACCAAATACATCTTGCTCAGACTTAAGTCGCTACGTTTGTATTCATTCAAACCTAAATTGCAAACATGCTACAAGAAACAAGTAATTTATTGACATAACATGCTATATGTCTGTCTGCTTTCAAGCACAAATAGTCTTGATGTGTGGTGGAATGATTGTCAAGCAAACTATCAGCTTGCCTTCAACAGATTACAGCGATCTCTGATTTTTGTGTTAATGATGAAAAATTGTGCTACTATGATAAGAAAAATCTCCAAATAATGAAAATTTCATGGCACACTTGTTTGGGGTACTCTGTCCTAGTGTCCTATACAAAACGTTCGTTTTAAAGATATTCCAACTACTCAAAGTGATACTTTTAAATCTTCCACAGACTCCTGATATATCGTTTACATAAGGTAGCAACAGATCAGTAATTGCATGTTTACAGTAAGGAATTTCTTGGCATCGAGTTGTTTATTATATCTNTACAATAATATACCGTACCATATGTCACATTACGATACCGTTTTGAACACTGTACTTTGCTAGAGTAGGCATATGTTATGTGTGACGTGTTCGGGCGTTCGTAATGTAATTAACCGCAGAAGGTAGCACGTTTTTCGGCGTTTGAATAGCTAATTGCCGGCCGGGCATAGTTTTCTTCGCCGGCGCCTCGTGACAGTCGCTAGGCTGACGGGTGTGTAAAGGGCGTATGGCTATAATACAAAAGAACTAGCCGATTATTATTTTCGAAAACACGTCACCTATACTCCTCATTTAACGAACACTCGCAGATACGACCGTTCCTCACAGTTACGACCGTTGGATAGTGTTCCCATTTATACTAGGTCAGGGCTTCCCAAACCTTTCTTTACTCACGAACACACCACGCAACATAAATGTCGCGGCGCACCTGTATCTCAACCAAATAACATCTTGCTTAGGCTTAAGTCACTACGTTTGTATTCAGTCAAACCTATATTGCAAACATGCTACAAGAAACAAGTAATTTATTGACATAACATGCTATATGTGTACCTGCTTTCAAGCACAAATAGTCTTGTTGCGCGGTGGAATGATTGTCAAGCAAACTATCAGCTTGTCTTCAACAGATTACAGCTGAGATCTCCGATTTTTATTTGTGTTAATGATGAAAAATTGTGCTACGATTATGCTACGATAATGACAAAAATCTCCAAAATAATGAAAATTTCGTGGCACACATGTTTGGCAAACTCTGTTCCATACAAAACGTTCGTTGTAAAAATATCCCAACTCCCAAAAGTGATACTTGGTAACTTTTCAATCTTCCACAGACTCCTGATACATCGTTTACATAAGGTAGCAACAGATCAGTAATTGCATGTTTACAGTAAGGAATTTCTTGGCATCGAGTTGTTTATTATATCTGGACCGTTGCGTAAATCATATCACGTATAATGCGATACCGTGCCAATATAAACCACACAGTGAATGACACATACCTCGCATGGATACTAGATACCTACATGTAAACAATGAGCCCATTGAAGCGAAAATCAAAATAAACTCTTTCCTTTCATTCATTTCTTATTGAATTTTGTAAACAAAGACGCCGAAAACCCCCTCTCTCTGTAACGCTTTTGTTGAGGGTTATTTATCCCCATGGGTGATGGCGTTTCCCCTTCAGAGTAACCCACTGTATCTCCTGCGCTTTAGAGAACGTATAATTTCATTGAAGCGTGTTCGAGTGTAATCAAGCGAATGTATCATAATATTTATAATTGTGGCTTGTTCTGCCTTACTTTTGACTACGTCACGGGTATGGGTATGAAAGCGGGGTGACGTGGACCCTAGCAACGGGGTAATAAGATAGCCGTATCGTCTTATTTGATATTATTGTACATGCATACACATACCAGAGTTCTGTATAGTAAGGTAAATCAATAATTTCCTTCTCCACCAAATTTGACGCATCGGTTCAGTTATAACTCAGAATAATGCATGAACAAAGAAGACAACGTTCCCCGAGGGATTGAATCTTACTTGCATTCACTCGAATTGGCTTATAAATTCGATTTAAAATGAAACCAAGATAGAAATAGCTGTCTAACCTAAATTCGAATTAAAAATAGAGCGAAATTTGTCAAAGCGACGAAGAGTAAAGTTTTGAATAATAACATCCTGCTACAAAAGTAGACATTCCACTTTCTTACGTCATAATAACATAATATCCTCTTTGGCGCCTACAAAAACAGACACTTATCCGTGAGCACTTAAATCCTCTCCTCTTTATCCCTTTGACTCGTTTTTATCTTTATTCTCTTTATTTTGATATCGAGTGGAATAATGATCGACTGAGCGTAAGCCTCTTATCTGGCCACTTCACACTGAAACATATATATTTCATTCTATGAACTAAATTAATATCCTTACGATCGTACTGAGGTAGGGGGTGAGGGCGTGTCTAATATAAAACCAGTGAAACTTAGGTGTCAGGGCCCCCAATGCCATACGGCCCCCAGATGGAACCTAAAAGGGGGCTCCTAGAATACATAGCCAGCTGATACTCGGGGGCTTGTATTTCTGGAAATGAGGAGGGCCTATAAAAGAGAGGGTTCTAGCTGGTACATTATTAAAGAAACCTTGAAATATAATCATATCTGATAAGTTTTAAATTGGGGTATCATGGATCTGAACAATCCCATTAATGAACATTAGCCAGCTGTCGTTGCTGATTGCTAAGAGGGGCCACTAACCGTAACTTCAGGGCCCGTAATTCAGTGGCCCCAGACAGGGCCTATAAGAGCGGTGTCAGCTTGTACACTTAGTTTGGATACTCATGTTTTAAATTCCGGTGTTATGGAACAATCCCATTGATAAATAAAATAGCCAGGCCTCGTTGCTGATGGCTACGAGTCGTCCATAACAGCCCTAAACATTTACACCCGCCACTGCAACCGAGAATAGAAATTTGCAATTGACTTTTTCCAATGACGCATTTTGCCTTTATCGATTGTTTCGACCAGATCCCTCACGATATCTGTTTCATTTCTTCGAAAATATCGACGTGAAATCCAGTGCATGGCTTAGTCCTTCCTCAGATCTCTAATCATCCTTTGAATTAACATGGGCTGGATCGATATCATGATTCCTTTTAATTATCGAACGACTGCTTATGGGGAGTATTACGTGATTTACTGAATCCAGTATTTTAAAATTAAAATAACTTAAAACTTGCATTGAGAGAACCCGGGGAATATAAATCACTGAATAAGTCTAAGCTTAAGAGGTCACATCAGTGACGTAGCTAGGCCTTGTGACCTTGAGTCTTGTTCGTTAACTAAGTAAAGTAATCAACTGGATTAATGAACGATTAGCACTACTGTAATTCAATCTGATATTTTAATGCACAAAATCATCCGACAAAACACTCAAAACGTAAAATTGCTTTAAGCTGAAGAAATATCATATCATTTCTCGTATAGATTGTTGTTACGAATATATTTTCTTCGTATTATGTGCGGTAACGGAAAGCAATGCTGCTGCTTCACCACTGAGATTATTGTTGGCTGTGCACTATTTTCATTTATAGATAGTTTGGCCAGACTTTGCTTAATATATGCGCCAATGATGATTCGTTAGAATGCGAGATAAAAACCTACTTCTACTACCATAACATTCCAGTATATATTTACTAGCAGAGAACCCTGGCATACCCAGATAAACCTTTAAAAGACTCAGTCTAGTCTAAGCATTCGATTGAAAATTGTATAGTTAAGGGAGTTAGATTAACCGCTAGGGAGATATGAACGAATCAACCTGACGTTTAATGTACGTTTAAAATAGCAGAAAAGAAAGATTAAGCTTCCAATCGAAAATACCATAGATAGGTATCTTTTATCCTAGCGTTAGGGCAGTCCCAGGGTTCCAGGGCATCTTTTTTGACAAAGATAACGCATCATCTCGAAGTCACCCCTCAAATTAAGTTCAAAGCGGTTCAATGCGTTTGGTTTTGCACAGCGAAAAAACATTGGACATATAAACATTTTTATTTATACAGAGGTATTTTCAATCACAATAAGATTTAACTGGATGAAATAGAATGTAGATGGATTTATTGATTTTAACTGTTTGACTAACTGCGTTTTTTTCTCCTCCACATTAAACTGATTAATACAGACAGTAGTGGCATTTCTTAATTCTCAAATCAATGGAAATTGTATCGCTGATATTTCTTCAACCATTGAACCTATTCTACTTCCGTCCTTTTAATTGAAATCGACTCGTTTATGACCTCACATACAATTAACTGCGGGATGCGAATAAAAATAGACATTTTGTCGTTTCCTAATTAAATTGCCCAATTTATAACGTTCCCATCTTTTTTTCAGTTTTCTTTCTCTAAATTAAGTTAATTTGACTTAATTTGCAATGAAATCCTATAAAACGACTAAAAAATGGTTAAAATCGGCTGAAATTGAGGCCTTTTAAGCGAAAATTGGTATTATATTGTAATTACGCTTCATTACATGCCTGCAGGTAGTGTATTTAAATAATGTCGTGCATCCGTATATAAAGTTCAAACATTTTTAGTGATCGGCACCCTCTGAATCTGAAAATAACTTCTCCCTTTAAAATTTTGTTGTTTTTATACTACATTATATTTATTGCAAGATAAATACACCCATTTACATATGCATACAAAATAATGTGTCAATTTTTAATGGATACGTTGTTGTTGTGAATTTATAATAATACTTTTGAAGCTAGGCTCATTTGATAATAAAATGGTAAACTGGAAGTGTATTTAAATAATGTCTTGCATCCGGATGTAAATGAGTGTATTTAAATAATGTCATGCATCCGGATAAAAATTCTTCATCTCACATAATGGTAAACAATAGATAGCTGGAATTAGATGTAAGCTGCATACATAACATTGCGTTAAACACCATGTCTACCGTTTATTACTCAACAACAATTCTCTAAGCGCAGGATATTGGTTTCTGTGGTCACATTTCAGACGCTTATCGTAACCAAGTATCGTAATAACAGGTTTGCAATGCCAGTGTGTTATTTTCTCACAGAAGATTAAATAAACTCAATGAACTTTCGCTATAATACGGCACCGAATGCCCAGAAGGCGTAATACTAATCGTGATTGTACTTATATATCTGATTCTTGAAGTAGATAGCTGAACTAGAAGTTTATTTTTGTTGATAACAATATTCGTGGATATAAATTTTGATGTGAGATTGAGATCTAAGTTCTTGATATGCGAGAGAACGTATTAACCCTCTACATACCAGATATGCAGTAAACGTGCACCACCATTAACCCGTTCATACCCGCAGTGTGACAACAACATCACGTTGTTGGAATAATATATTGGCTCCTATGCGTCGTAGTCAGGTATAGAGCACTTCGAGGCAGAATTCAAGTCAGTGTAATTAGAATTACGCTTCCCAAATAGCCATCAAACACGAGCCTGAATACGCACATGGTAAATGTTTAATTAATGTCAGGCTAGCGGTTTTGCTACTCCATTCGCGCTTCACACATCTATAAACTTTTTTGAACTCTCTTATCTCCGTGTATAATACGCACTTCGACTTTTGAATAATAACAAAGGCAAAAAAATGCCTATTATGCTCTAAAAATAACAGTGCTAGGTGTTGGCTAGGGCTCATCATACTCTGGCACATGGCCTGTTAATTGCTTTAGTAATAATAGGTTCTATAATCGTGAGTATCTTCCATTAAAGATTGTGTGGTAATTTTCGCTATTCCAGATAATGTACATTATGTAGATTCTGTGATTTATTTTTGTATATCCGTGCTGGGTTTTCATTAATCATAACTACAGTAATCCAGATTCACTATTTCTGGCTTTGTTTCACTATCAGACCGATATCCTATATCCTATATATAGTTTCTACGGTCATACGAGTACATGAAACCATTAATAATGGATATTTCAAGACGGATTCTCAGTGTTCCCTTTTGTGTACGTAGACAGTGTTCCCCTTGTAATAATAAAACGTCACTTAAGACAGCTACTTAACCAAGCACAGATTCCTCCCATTGGAAATCTTTTAATGCCTCCTCTCACTCTCCTCTTCACGAGCAAGTGTGAAAATCCTATAATTTGTTCATAAATAAAACATATATTAATCCCTCACAATGGGTCATTGTCTTCTAACGATTTTCCCGCCCTTTAAGATAACAAGCCATCTGGTCAATATAGAATACATTTCTCTCGGCGGGCTGAAGAATTTTCATTGTGACGTCACTAAAGTGACAGATTTAAACGATGCATGAAAAAGCGATTTATGACGGATCAATCGTATAAAATCCCAGACAAGTGAATTTTCAGTAAAGTAATTGTTTGCTAATAGAAATCGGGTATGCGTGATACGCGCTAATGGAATTTGGATTTTTATGACAGCATAGTGCCAAGAGATATCGAACGATTGTTACGTGGCGAGTTTATTTGTTAGGGGCGTTGCCATTTGGATTTTGGAAACAACCGGATATAGAAAATAGTAAATACGAGGAATTATGTATATATAGTCGTGGCTAATAAGTAGCTAGACATTTTGCCTATGTAAGATGTGTCATTTAGTCTACGAACTTAATAGGTGATTAAATTATATAAAGAACATATATGCAGGAGTTGACAAAAAAGTATCGAGACTGTCTGTCGTTGCGGTATATGTAGTAACATCTATTTACATTTTTGGCGATGTGATTTAGTATCATTGTATATGTGATATGCACAGAATAATATGATCCACCTATTTACCTTTGAACCTGTAACCTTTCAACTTTTAACATTTCCCTTTTCTTATTTGCAGACGAATGGTCCACAGGGACNTAATTATAGAGTATAACATAGCATCACTACTAATAATACACCCGCCACGGACTAGGACAAAACAGTTAGTAGTAAATTGTAGTCTTTTTTACGTGGCGGGTGTAACTTTAGCGGCCAACGGTATTAGTGGTTCATAGCTCATAACATAGCTTGTCCGGTATCAGAGAGGTTAAATTAGGCAGGTTTACTGCAAAGTTTACATTCGGGATTCAGCTTGTTCAGCTCCTTAGCATTCAGAAACTTTTATTGAGATGGTAATGCTATTATAGTTACTGACAGGATTATGATGAACCCGGAAGGTTACTTTGACCTCATTCAAAGTCATCATTATCGCTACAGTGATCTCGGCGTTGCTGCTACCATATTTAGGAACTGGTGTCTTGCTCAAGGTTCGAAACAGCAACATTTTATAGGTAGGCACCCTATCTGACCATTAAGTCACTCTCTTCCCATTAGAGATCCAGAATTCCAACTTCTTTGCCTATGTGCACCCGAGCGCCACCTTTATAACACGCAAATGATGCACGTTGTTGCTCCACATCACCACCTAACGGTATATCTGTCCGTTTTTTTCTTGAGGTTTTGTTACTGGTTTCCTTCGAAAGTTAAGAAAGGTTTTTCCGTGGATAGTAGTCGCGAGTGCTCTTCAGCATAATTTCATTTGCACATCTTATACAGTAACAGGTGAGAATATTAGTCACGAAACCTTATGTACAATATAAAGCGTAGCCAAGTGTTTTCTTGGCTTTACGGATAGATAAGTGAAGTCCAGGGATATGATAGCCGCCATATTTCCAGCCCTCGAACTTAGAAAGGATCGTCTGGGGGGAAGGTATCGACAGTGCTGTTGTTCAGACTGATTAATATTAGTTGTAGATTGATTATTACTTACCCAATACTGATAAAATTCACACACAACATTCCTAATATCATATTCAGCTTTCTGTGATTTTATTAAGTAATTCAGAAAAGTTTTTCAGAAGTAATTTGAACTTTAAGCCGCTTCGAGGATGTATTCCATACACATGGCTAGAATTTTAAATTATATTTACACTACTGCAGTATGCGTTTTCGTTTCGGAAGGGTCAAGTTGGGGGTGCAAATGAATTTTAAGTTCATGTTTTATTTAACGCTACCGCATTTATATCGACAATCGAACAGTAACCGCTAGATGGTGATGGAGAATACGGTGATTTGTAATGACCGTGTTATTTAATAACAAGGGATGAGTGGAGTCGGAATTTGTGATTTTAAAGGTGTTTCCCGGGGTTTGGATGATAAAATATGGTATTCAGATTCCTCGATACATAAGCTAAACAGAGATATATTAGTGCAGAATTGATTGTACGACGGAATTTCTCAAGCTGCTTAACATCTGCTCCAATTATAAACCCTGATTTCTAAACGTTGGGTGATCCAATTCACCCAATATTTTTACAGAATGTTTAAATGGTTAGGCGGAAGGTTATCTGTAATTCTCAACAGGATTGAATCAGTAGAAATGTTTTGGCGGGACGATGCTTTTTTAAATTTTAAGGCTAAGATCCCCCAGGTTTCAGAACCGGTGATTCCCCAACGCCGAGCAAAAATTTTCTGTCTACAGTTACGTTAAAGCTAAAAGACCTGTAAACTGCAGGATGGTCCCGACTTTTATTACATCTGCCAAATGGAAATACCGCAATTCCCCAACGATATTTATAAGAATTCGATTGCTTATAGTTTTTCACTTTCCATAGTCTATTAATTAATGTTTTTAAAAATATTTTGAGTAGGGTAAGCTCTTTTGCCTGCAGTACAGTTTTATACTGAGTGATTTTTGCAGGATATAAATGGGCAGTCCGTCAATAGTGAGTGTAATATTCGAAGTATTTCCTGTATTTAGGGTTATTTGTTGATGTTTGGTATTCAAAACCTGGCAACCTAGGATGAAAGTTATTTCATGATAATACAGTGTAGCGTTCAGTTCTAAATTGTGGGAACAAATCAAAGCACATATCATGTCATTTCTTGTACCCAAGTAACAACGAACGCTGTCTGGATCCCTTCTTTCGCTGGCTATAAAGTAATAAGCACTAGTTATTTCAGAAAAGGTTTAACTGCAGTTGGGTTTTGGGGTGGATACCTTGGATTTTGTTATTTTCGTGGAAAAAACATTTTTTTCGATTTTAGTTTTGCCTGAAATGATAATAGAAGCCTCTAAGAAGCTTATAATACCATTTATACTTATCTTAGAGTGACAGAGAGTGTAGAAATGTATAGTATGTGATCACTTTTCTTCAGTCATTTACGTTTTGACTATTTAGCTAGCCCAGGTTTTGCTTTTAAGATTTGATTTTAACTGCATTCCCTTTAGCATTTCTCAGGAAATGTGGAAATTTTTGACATGAATATGTATTGAACCAGCAGACCAATTTTCATGGAATTATGTTAAATACATTTAGTTGTTGAATAGTTGTTAAATACATTTAGTAAATCATAGATTGACACGCAGGAGTCATCATGGCAGAATATGTGAGGTATTTTACCAGGAAAGTTGAGACAAGCGGTGCGTGAGTCAGATGCCCATGTTGCCATATCTCTTGTTGCCTCCAATACTTGTTGTCTTCATATTTTTAGTTCTTTCTGACGTACAGACAGACGCATAGGTTGAGGGCCTGTAACTCTAATTTTCTTTGTTTCAGATGAATTTGCATTATCATAGAAATGAGTAGTAACGATAAATTTCTTACCTGCGTCAAAGTCATTTTAGAAAAGTGCAGCGGTGACAATGGGGAAGAAATTGAGCAACTTGCCCGGCATTTTTTCGAGAAAAAATCCATTAACAAGAGTAAGGGATTTTTACTATTGTAACGTTTCGTTCTAGGTCATTCGAATGAATTAAATTATCTCGTCATTTCGTGTACACAATAATAAATATAATAAATAAAATATGTCCCTTAGCATTCTCCAGATATCTCCTTACACTGACTATTTAGCAATAAGTACTGGTTATTTCAGTAGAAGAGAATGTTTAGCCGCAGCTGGGTTTCAGAACTCAATTGGCCTTCCATAATAAACTACTAAATTCAAGATGATCAGTTATACAGACACCATACTGCTACCACAGTATCTACAGTACCACTACCTTTACCAGTACCACCACTCTTTTGATAGACATAATTAACAGTTATAAAAATTGTGGCGGTGTTGAACTTGTCTATTTCTCAATTTTTTATCCAAGTCTTTTAACTTTTTTTAGCTCAGTCAAAAAAGATTACTGAAGAGGTAGGATGTGATTACTTTAGAAAAGCCATTCGTCGTCTTGTTGATGCTGTGTCCTGGAAACATAAAAAATTGTGGAAAGTTCAATTTTTGCTGACTGTGGGAGCTGATGGTAAATGATTTATGTAGAGCAGGGCTGGGGGTCACGTGACAAGTTTTAGGTTTTTAATTCGAATAAATATCAGAAGGCTAAGAAATAGTCTTTTTATCCGAGCAATGTTATAGCAATATTATAGGCATTTATTTGATTCCAAAATTATTCAAAAGTCAAGGCGCGTATTATACATAAATATATGAGAATTAAAAACAATTTAATAGGTGTACTAGGTCAGGGCTTCCCAAACTTTTTTTACTAGCGACCCCTTTCAATTTAATAAAATTTTCCGCGACCCTTTATGTTTTACAGCGATAAACAGTTCAAAACATACACGTAACAAAGTCGCACTGTAGTGGTGTTTACGTAGAGTCCACAAGTCAGTTAAGATTTTATGTTTTGCGCTAGTTTTAATAATTTCCTTTCGAAAGTCAGAAAAAGTGCAATTTATATAGATGTAGTACTTTGTGTGAAATTTTGCGACCCCTAAAACTCGTCGCACGACCCTCTGCTGGGTCGCGACCCACAGTTTGGGAAGCCCTGTACTAGGTTATTATGCTAACTTTTCAAATCAAACAACGGACTTTCGCTATTTATTGACCCTTATTAATTTGTTAAATGTGTAATGTATATATGGACTGCTCTATTGCTTTGCAGATTTTCCTGGAGACAAGCTTCTCGCTGAAGTCATCGGGACATTACTCAGCAGTGATGATATGGACAATGATATATATTTCCTAATCAAATGCTGGTCCGATTTATTGATTCTGAAAGATGATATTTCTCGAGTTATTAAACAGACTTGGCCGGAACAGTTCAGGTAGCTTTTTTAGTAACTTCAAATTTTTTTATATTTTCAATTCCATGTAGGATCCAGTTCTTAGTTTCAAAGTGGGACAACCCTGCATTTCAGTATGGGTTAATTTAGGATCTTCGGGTTCGGGGGTCACTGGGCCCTCTAATCTTAAGTCTTATAAGCTAAATTTTGCAGTGGAAAAAGATTGTAGTGTTGTTATCTTCAACTAAATATTACTGAGTTTATTTTCATTGTATCTTAGTTCTGAATCATTTGAAAACGAAAACGAATCAAGTTGGCCTCTCCTGATTATTAAGCACTGTATGACGACCTATGATGATGAAGGAAAAGTGGGAAAATTTGTTGCTGATGTTAAACATATCGTAGACAAAAAAAAGGATGCTGAGAAGAAAAAAGTAAGTTAGAATTATAGAGCTGTATAGCAAGAACAGGTAGCCGTCCATTTACCAGGCAAACTTAGGACCGCAAAGGACTTGAATTTCTGGATTTTTCCTTTTTTTTGGGCACAGGCTAAATCAGGGGTCTCAAACACGCGGGCCGGGCCGCATGTGGCCCGTTAGAACATTTTGTGCGGCCCGCTAAGTATTTTGGAATTTTAATTCAACGTGCGTGTCGTTGTCTATCAAAATTGAATCCGGTATTTCATAAAATATTCAAAGTATTAGCTACCACTTACCTTTAACATACGATTAAAATGGAGTGTTTTATTAGAGCTCCCGCTTACAGCTAACTTACTATTGTAATCGTCACCGTAAAATATGCGAGTGTTAAGTCTGTTATGGTGCCTTGCGGCCCTCGGATTAACTTTAAATTTTCATTTGGCCCCCAGAGACGTTTGAGTTTGAGACCCCTGGGCTAAATGTATACTTGAAATATAAAATAAAACTGTAAAAATGTAACTGTGTTTGATGGATACAAATTAATAGTTTTTTAAAGCAGGATCTCTTTGATCCATATTATTGCGCTTGAAATTCTTAAAATATAAAATCAACATTACTAATACATTCTACACAGTTTCAATAATAGGAAACATTTCAAAGGATTTATTTGATATCCATATGTACATACACTACATGATTTCTCTCTGTTCTTCTTGCTCCAATTACGATATGTTAATCTGCCGAACGTAGTATGTAAACTATAAACAATGCAGTTTATTACAACATAACAAATAATAAGAACATTGTTTTTTATCCTCTCTTTGCATATTTTGGTCTTTTCTGCATCAAGTCTACAATATAATGATTTAAAAAATCTAATATTCAGAACTGGGAATCGAAACAGGCACAGATCAAAGAGCAACAAGATTCACAAAATGCAAGAGACAAAGACTCGGAGCACTCCACTCACAGCACTCCTTCAAAATGTAATAACTCTTTTTCTACTCTTCTTTGAATCCTGAGATACTGCTGAATACGACCTAGTTGCATACTACGAGATAGTGTACAATAACGATGGTTGCCTCACAGGTTGAACACTCATTCCAGGACTGTGCTGGATTAACAGGAATCAAATTTGTATTTAGAAACCTCTATTACACCTCTGACATGGTCATTCCACCTTCCAAATATATCTAAAATACCAAGGAATTATTTTTCAAAATGAAATGGAACAACTATTAAGTGTAAATATAAATGTCAAACATAATAAATCAGAGAAAAACCTTCTGATTGCAACCACTATTTTGTGTACACATGGGCTGACGTGAAGCCGTAAATCAGGTTAGATTAAACAATGCCAGACAATGAGTACCTGTATATGAGTACCTGTATACTACTACCTGTATACTACTATAGTGACTCCTTGTATAGTTCTCCTGCTATCTGTTGGTTACGTACAACCAACACTGTTTGACAAGGTGCAAGGATGTCATATAATGATAATATCAACCAAAATTTCATAATGTAGAAATTTTTGCAATTGCTTTACCAATATTGCGTCGTCTGCACACTATTGTATGACTACCCTCATAACCAGCCACCAAATGCACTTATGCAAAAGGAATACCTAAGTAATTAATTTCTACCATGGAAATAGCCACATACCACGCGCTATGACTATGACTATCATGGTTGCATACAGCTAATGATATTTCGGAAGATTATTTCCTCATGATAGCATTGTGCAGGGGCGTAGCCAGGAATTTTGAAAGGGGGGGGGTTCTGAAATTTCTAATTGCCAAGTTAATTGTCAATCGCCGTATAATGACGTGAATTTGTTCATGAATCGAAGGCAATATTGCAG
>QXVX01007092.1:0-10331 GCA_013436065.1 Halocynthia aurantium
CCTGCGGAAAATAACGCCCGTGGAAAATACTGATATTAAATTAAATTAAAAATTCACATTTACAAGCTAAACAGCCTTTAGGGCCCAGTATCTGAGCGTTTTCAATCCTTTTATTTAATGGTTTGCTTATTTCTGTTATATTCTATTCGTTTCATTCTATGCCCTGCTCTCTATGAAATCCGTAGTCTCTGCATACCTTGGAGTTAACCGTATATATATCTCCTGTATGACGAGTAAACTAAATGCAAGCGCTCGTATATATATTGAATGTATATCGGACCCCTTTTTCATAGTGGAAAAAAACAAACTCTCCTGGTATCTGGTATCTTATCTACGTAGCGAAAAGCGCACGTGATATGATCGATGTTTCTACTTTTAGTTTGGTATTTCCAAACTAGGAGTGTGCCGAATGACGATTTTGGGAACTTTTTTCGTGGTTACAGTTCGCCGCAGCAATGTCATAAAAATTACCAGAAAAGGGTACTAGACCCCCCAACCACGAGACGAAAAAAAATATCCTCTCTATAGATCTTGAACAGAAATTTGAATCGAGCACATGATCTTGTACAAATCCTGCGTACTGGCATTTGCTTGTTACGGGGTATTCAGTTGACTGAATAGGAATTTGCTGGATAGTTTGGTTGAATAACTTCTAGTTAGTTTGTAAATAAAAATACATGTACTGGATTCGCTGTAAACCACATTAGGCTTCGAGAGTTCCCCTTTTCCCAGTAGCAGCATGTACCGAGGATAATGTGAATTGTATGAAAAGCGTCGTGAAATATATGCAACAAACAATCTCTTCATAGATATTTACAGTAATTTTACCGTAGGCTGAATGATATGCATAATATGGGGGCGTACTTTTCTCATCCACTGTGCTTCAAAACTATTAAGATAGCTGTCTATTACGTTGTAATTAGCATCCAACCTAAACTCGTCTAAATCGCGTCTAGAACTAATGCACTGTGTGTTATTCGCGAGTCTCTATAGAAGTATTCCGGACAAATATACTAGCTTCCTTGTAATCTAGAAAGAATCCATGGAGCTATGTGTTAAGAAATGGCTAGACAGGAATAAACAACGGAACACCTTGTGTGGGATTTTGTACTTTAGGTTTTTGTTCTTACAGCTGCCTTTCAAATTCAACTGGAGTTAAGTTTTCTCACATCTTCTCTGTAAATGGGCAAAAACTCTAGCGTTTGGAGAGAACGCATGTCTGCGTTCTACTTACGTTAAATACATTCAATAAAATGAACTAAGAAGCAGTAATAAAATGACATAATTAAGAATACAAACCACTGTCCCAGCTGCCGGTGTTCAAACCAATACTAACTTACTATAACTGTATTGTGCCCCCAGATACAAAGTATCATCACTACAACGTCGAAAATTGCAAGAATCAACATCAAACCCTATATTCCCTCCCACATCCATTCTAAAATATTTCAAATAATCATACACTATTCGTTATTTAATATAGTCTCCAAGTTTTTGAATGAAAAAAATTAAGTTTTCCAATATTTTCATCGCTTTCAAGTTCCAGCGCTTAGTTAGTTACTGAATACTGAAATATTTCTGATGCAGGGATCGTTAAAGCAGTTTCGGGGCTTGGTCATCTTTTAAAAATAATAAGGCCGCCAAGACATGCGCAGGGAATACCCTGAGTCACTACAGCAAATTTGGTTCGGATCGGCCCAGCCATTTGATTTTGTCTAGAGTAAAACTTACTACTGTAGTTTATTTTTTTATTTTAAAATTTTTCGTTTTTCGCTCCCAAGAAATTTGCAGCTGGGGCAACCGCAATTCGAAAATCGGATCTCAAGCGGAATTGTTTAACCAAATGTCGACCGGCTCAAGTGCCAATGATGAGTTAGCATTATGTCTAGCTGATAATGATTCAGTGGATACGGAGGGATGACTGGAAATTTCTCGGGTCGGTGATTCAATAATTTGTGTCTGCCATCTCGTGATGCAATGTAATGGAAAATACTAGGAACTAGAGCAAAGGAAGCAATATACGAATTCTGAAATGCATTCATGCAGCATTGCCTGTCTTTCCATTTTGGTTTCGGTTGACTTCTTTCTATGGAGGTACCTTATCGTGGGTATTGGTTGTTTGTTATGTGGTAGGATTTTTGGTTGACTGATTTTGAATTGAAGGTTCGGATAACTTAGATTTGGTGGCAATTCTTTGTTCTCATGTATATTATATACCAGCAAAGAGAATCGGTCTTGCCTTGTTGGTACGCCTCCAAGTGCTCTAAGCCTCTAAGGTATATATCCACATTATTCGTCGACTACGATAATAGAAACGTGAATTACAATAATTCAATGCTAGACAGCATACGTATTCTGTGCTCAACTGAAAATATATGACGTACTGTCATCAGACGTATCTTCCGGTTTTTTGAAGTGTTTTAACTTCGCTTTTGGCTTGAACTAAATTTCCACCTGTTTTCGTGTCTGGACGAGTTGGCATTATTTCTAGCAATTGAGACGCTGTTTCCTTTTTCCATCTAACATCATTCCTTGCCAAAAAACGTTCTTATTTTGAACAAATAGTTTTGAAAAGAATAATACTTTTGAAAGTGAAATTTTATGTGTGTGTTTGCGATCGGATTCGCGTATGCCCAATGGAAAGTGTTTTTTGTACTGATATTGTAGTGTACTTCAACGGTAAAGAGGTGGTTACACGACATTTAATATACCCAATCCGGATTGTCCCTTCAAAATCCCTTACAGTAGCCCATACTCTGTTGATTACTGATGAAGGCACGTATGCTGCTTCTGACTTACTGAACGATTCTGAAATTATAATTCGAACTGAAAGAATTTCAGTATCTGTGTATTATTTAAGTGAGATGGATTTATTTGAAATATTGCACTTGAAATGTATTGTGAACGAAAATGATAAGGCTAAGTACAAAAAGCGTCGAGAAATTCAGGTTTAAAACCGTCATAAGGCTTGCGGAGCAACGAGCAGTAACGTGAACACACTGCTACGTGTGTAAGGCAAGAGAGATGGAAAAGCTGAATGCGCGAATAGCAGAGATTTTCAACCTCATGTTTGATGCTTGAATACCAGAATAACAGCAATGACAAAGATGTCGTGTTTTGTCGATGGAATTCATTAAGAAAACTATGCAGCAAAACCACTATGACTTTTATAAAGTACTCATGGCTTCCAATCATGTCTGGAATTATCATCTTGCGCATGCACTGAATGAGATGAGATCTTACAAATATGTACTATCAGTATGTGAACTGTCATCCGTATCCCCGGGATACCTCCAAGCTAATTTCTGAGTCGGTTCCGTGTAAACTCGCACCCGCGCCGGCGATATTGGCGAAATAGGTGACGCACAATCGATGGTTATTTTAGGCGGATGGGAATTTCTGTTAACCTTTTCGCTCAGCGGTATTTTGAATACTTTATTACCGTTCTGATCACTAGTCGGTGTCCTTGGTGGTTGCATTTTTCCGTTCCGGACGCCTTGTGACGTATTCGTTACGTCATGCGGTGAGTCTGACTGTTGTGTGTCGTCATCAAATACGTCTTCGGACATAAACCCA
Organism: Halocynthia aurantium; assembly: GCA_013436065.1. Classification (NCBI taxonomy): domain Eukaryota; kingdom Metazoa; phylum Chordata; class Ascidiacea; order Stolidobranchia; family Pyuridae; genus Halocynthia; species Halocynthia aurantium. The sequence continues at coordinate 3,577 of QXVX01007092.1, forward strand.
ACACTGGCTATCGAACTAGTTTCGGATTGGTTGGATGTGATTCTGCTGGGATGTTGCAATAATGAATGGTTGACTTTTGCATGATGTTGGCTTTCCTCGCTCGATGTACGAAACGAACCTAGCGGAATCGCAGTTAGTATGGACGTTTCAGACGAGACAGAAGTGAATTTGTTTTTCTGGTCGGGCAAATTGTCATTTTTTTGTGATTTTCTGTAGTTGAGTGTCTTGGGACGGTCGGAACTCTCATCGTAATCATGTCCTGAGAAATCGGGCATCATTCTCGCAGGCAAGGTGTTGTACATGGGTGTTTTTGGTGACCTCTTCATATCGTCTTCTGTCGTGATTGTGAAATAAACTTTCGATTCAGGGGATTCATTGCTCTTGTCTCCATCATCGTCCGTAGGTGACTGCACGTAGAACTTGGACTTCATTTGAGGTTTCTTCGTTTTCCGAATGGCTCGTCGACTCGACCATCCTTGACCGCGGGTGGTTTTTGTTAACGAGACGCTGTTACTATAACGAGGCAATTGGACGAGTTCACTCGGTGATGTGATAATATCGCAGTCCCGTGACGTCACACTGCTTCTTGAACTAGACATGCTTGAACGGTACGCTTGGGGGCTGCAAGGGGCAGATCTGGACGAGGTCCTAGGCCTGGAAGACGCGGTTGCTCTGCTTGGTTTCACGGCCTTGATCGGCAGTACGACGGTCGAGGCAAAATCTGCCGAATAACAACGCGTAGAACGCCGCCTATCGTCGGATAGGGAGGACATATCAATGTCCGTCTGCATCATCCGTGATGTAAGCAAAACAACTCCGCCTGTGTTAGCTACTTCGCCGGGTGACGACACGGAGTTCCTGGCTACTTGGTATCCTTCCGATCTGCGCTTCTCCGCGTCCAATGGCGAATAAGAACCCGTCACAAGGTTGTACGAACTCATGGCTAACTGTTTGTAAAAACTCTTTATTGGTGACGTTGCTGGGTGGGTGTATTTTCGGTCTCCTGGTTCACCCAGATAAGAAACGCTGTTGTTTTTACGATGACCTTTCTTTTTGTGACCTTTGACAGGCGTGGGGGGAATTTTCCTGATGAGAAAAAAGCAAAATGTTATTAATGATAGTGTAATGATTTTAGCTTCATGAATTTTGATATTTTGACTCTCTTGAGCGGAATATGCGTCATTGAGGTCTCAATTTCTTGGCCATGGGTCTCCACCCCGGCACCTATGGCACGAATTCAGCAAAAGGCTTTCCATTAAACTTGTTATGTCTAATTCTATAGCTCTATGGCACCTTTTGTTAGCTTCGAACCCCCTCACTCAAAAATCAAATAATTCATGAAAATTGAGGATATCATCTTACTTGTATTTTGGGATCTCTGCTCCTTCTTCCAGAAGAATCAGTGTTGGATCTTGGTCTGAACTGTCCATTGCGTAAAAAACATTAGAGGAATCGGGAATCTGTAGTTCTGTGAAGTAAAAATGTAAATGGAATAAGAATCGTAGAATACAGTACAGAAGAATTCGAGTCGTTTCGTTATAATGTTGAGGAGAAAGCGCGCAGCTAGTGCTACTGCTAACGCGCCTTGTTCGTTATTGTTTGATTTTGAATTGAGTGACTTGAAGACCCCAAATAATTTTTGCATTGCCAAATTTATACATTTGATTTATCCCTGTTACAATGGGCGCTAAACGCGCATTGTTGATAACATCGGGAATCATACAAAAACCTATATAGGTGACGTCACTTGCCTATCATAACAATGTCTTACCTTTATTGGTATCGTTACGTAATTGAACTAGTGAAAATCGCTTCAAATTTGTATCTATGTCGAGGTCGTGTGCTTCCAAGGCTTTTTTCATCACGGCATTTGTTCGCTCGTTTGAGTTTATCTGTGAGAAAGAATGCACAATTTATTATTGATATTTGCTTAGATTAGAGTCTTAATAATCTAGTCTAATTAGACGGTCCAAAATATGTGTTTTATTGAATATATTGAGTAGCCGATATTACCCATATTATTTATTGTTTCGAAATATCCAAATGAATACTTACAGTTAATATCTTGCTGTCGCCTTGCTCTTGCTTCGCCGTAGCGTCCAATCCCGATTCTAACGAATGACGGTTCTCTGAGTTTTTCGAATTACACCGGATGATCCGTAGTTTCACGACTCGACTCTACAAATAGAATATACGTGTTTGAATAAATATAGCGACGTGTCCCGACCTCATGGGTGAAGGGTTAGAGTTCGATGAAAATTAATTTACCTGTTCACCCGGTGTGGAGGGAAAACTTAGTCGGCCGTTGAAGGAATGAGTCAGCTTGGTTCTAAACAATCACGAATTTGATAGAGTTTAGAGAAGATACGATATTGAATGAAAATACATAAGGATTTCAACAGTTTCGCCCCATTTCCCATGGGGCAATTGACCCAATTTCAGAATGTCATTCAACCTTATAAAGATTGCTCGACTCAAAGATGCATAAGATAATATGCAAGTAATATTGAAAATCCTGATCACTGAAAAGAGCTCAGAGGTGCAAGCATGAGTCATATTTTCCCTGCTTTCCCCCTTTTCAATCTACCAAAGATCCCAATCCCTCCCTTGAAATGTTGTAATAGTTCAGAACCCCTGATTTAGGATATTTATGAGGTAGTTACCCATTGTTTTCATCGTTCTTGTGGTTGTTTGAGCCATTCTCCAAATCAGGATGGCTGTAGTGAAACATGCTGGAAACAAAATGACATCGTAGTAAGAGTGGATACGTAATAGGTCAATGCAATTTCAGTGACTACTTGTTATTTCTAAGCATTTGTAAATTTTATTATACTTTTAATATGGAGATATGTTGACATAACAAGACTTATTCAAACCAATATATGATAGAAGGCACTCACTCGCTAATGGTCCTTTTCAGCGGACTGGTAATTGCCGGTGTAGACACAGTGGTAGCGGGTTCTATGATGTTAGACAATTGAAACCTAAAAATATACGTACGTCCGGTTACCATAGCTACTACGAGAGTTACATCATCAATTGATAATGACGCGGTGCTTACGTCTGATCTTCCGTCAGAATAGTGATTGACCGAAACCATTCCATGAAGGTCAAATCGGGGTCAAGTTTTTGATAACTTCTGCAAGACGCTTGCCACAGTTGAAGTTGAGCCAGTAGTTCAAATTGCTTTCTTCGTTTTTCGAAATTAATAAGTCCTCCCTGAAGATTTAATAATATTATAATGTCATTAATTGTACGTAGGAACGTTCCTAGCTGATAAGAATCGGGACATATACGTGATCTTAAAAGCTTCAAGCCTGTTAAAGGCTAAGACCGGGACCCTCTGCTAGTGAAGTATAATAATCACAGCTTCACGTACCTCTAGAAAGTCCGGCTTGGCTGCGTCCAAATGCACAAGGTCAGTTATGAAAGCGCCGAGATAGGGAACAGTTCCATGAATTATCCCTAAATTCAAGTCCTGAGTTCGCCTCATAGCCGCGTCTTTGCGTACTCGCGTTATAGAGCTTTCCTCTGTGTTGCATTTGGCTGTACCGACCTAAGATTATAACATTCGAAATATAATAAATTATAGTAATGATAATAAAGTATTTGTGCAGTTTCACAATTTCTAAAGAATAAACCCTAGTTTTAGAGAAGAAGAATAATGTCTCACTACCTTCATAATTAAATCTTTCATATTGAGTCCCTTCAGCTCATCAAAAAGCGTCATATAGGACTGTGGCACGGCAAGCCATGCGCGTTTGAGACAGTATAGTGCGTGTGTTTGTAAACCAGACACGATGGCATGGAACGATGAGAAATTTTTGAGCTCTCGGCATTCCTGTCAAAACAAAGGATATTGTCTGATTTAGTGGTGACTGAGTAAACATGAAAGAACAGAAAACAGAAAAAGTTCGATACAGTCATTCCACTGTATATTTAAGTTTATATTCTAGTTTAACGCCCAAAAATGGATAATAAGTTTCAGAATGGCGCTGTCACAATTGTGTCGCATTAGACAATGGTTTCTATCTCCATCTAGCGGTTATCATTTTTTACCTGCGCGACTTCGATCCATTTTACAAGAAGTTTCGCTCTTTGTGACGTTTTCAAATCAGTGCATAGGACCGTGCCCACTACTGAGTAGACCACACGGTTAAATTGATCTATTGTAGCCTGAACAGTGGCAGGACGATTCTTCGGAGAAACGGCACTTAGGCAGTGGTGAGGCAGCACACGATGAAATAGTTTCTGAGTAGAACGGAAAATAATGGTTTTATGGTTGGTATGACGTCACTGTATTGTTACATAATAGTTCGATTTCGTCATCACAATGCGTCGTTAATGATGACGTAATATTCGAGTTTTACGCCATGTAATGATACCGTAGTATTTGTACTTGCTCAGTTTCCAGATCAGTGTAATAGTGCCCTGAATTAGGTGATGACGCATTACGATAGCAGTATGACTATATATGACGTCATCAGATACGGTCACTTAGGGTAAGGCAGTGGTGGGATTCGAAATTGGTAACAACTGCTTCTCGATTCAAAATTGACGAGAAGGCTTTTAATTCATGAATTGGTTTTGTGAACTTTGAACTGTAATTCTACTAGCCTGTATGAACCAGTTGAATCCAACCATTGGAGTGAATTAGAAAATACTTACTGCGTCTATCACTGTTAGTTGTGCAGCTATGTGTCGGAAAGTCAAAGTATGAAGCAGAGTTTTTGCAGGTTCTGAGTTTATTAAGGACGTGTCGTTGGATAGATCGAGGTTTGGATTTTGGCAATGTGATGGTGACGTCAAGGGACTGAATAATTCTGCAACAAATAGAATCAATGTAGGTTATCACCATGTACTGGTTATTCCATGTTTGGTAGACTCATTCTCTCACAGTTCCTCGTTAATTACACGTTCGTAAATCGAAGGTCATCTCGTAAAAGTTAACGTTGAAGGTGCTTACGTTTTTCCGGCTCCTTTCTCCGCGATTTTTCTGCAACCACGAGTTTGGCGGTGACGAAATCCGCGAATCCCGACCCGGCGCAGGCGCCGTTCTTTCTGTTCGAAAGCGGAGCTCCCGTGTAAATGTGTCTTTTCTTGCCCTGTTGTTTCAACTCCTCGCGTTTAGCGTTTATTTCGTCGTGTATTTTAGCGAGCGCTAAAATTCTTCGTAAAAGTTGGTTCTCGTTCTTGTCTTCGAAGTCTTCTTGGGCGTAACGTTCAAGCCAAGCTCTCAAAACACGCGCTATTGACCTGATTGAATATGAATAGAATCGTTAGGCATGCGTATAGTGTTATTGTATCTTCAGCAATGTGATGAAAATATACAGCAGGTCCCCACTTAACGTTTTGAATAGGTATTTTGAAAGTTCGACCTTAAGGGAGACGACGTTAAACGAAACATAATTTACCATAGGTCTAATTTTCTTATCAACATTATAACGAAACGACTATTTCTTCGGCAACCTGCTGTATACGGGATTTAATAATTCATATTATGCACTTTTCAATACAAACCTTCCTGTCAGTAAAACACTTTTTAATTAAATTTTATAGTAACTGTGATTGATTACAATATATAATTGACTTTGAGTCCATTTTTTTGTACTTGAAAAGTTATCCAAAATGAACAACTCGACTTGGAGTCAAGTCCGTTAAAAATATACAATTTATACGGGAGGTCGACTTATCCTTAACACGTTAAATTGCAGTAACGTTTAACGATAATTTTGAATGATTTTACCTTAATATCGCTTGATTTTTTGACGTTGATTCCGCTTTGAGCTTCATATATCTAGAAACGAATAATTTCTCATTAATCTAGGAGCCCATACCATTAAATAGACGAAGAAATCTAGCTTCAAAACTTCCACTTACTCGTCAGAGAGTTTATTAAAAATTTCATCTGGTGTAGAAAATGTTCGATAAGTCGTTAGAAATAAATTGATGAAATTTGCGTCTTCCCCGTCAGAGATAAAAACCCGAGCCAGGCGCTGGACCAAGTGGTCCAGAGTCGCTCCTTTGATATGTCGGGTGGTGGCTATCTTTTCGGTCATTCCTTCGCCTTCAGAAGTCAGCTGTGTGGTAACCATAGCAGGAATTAGATCCAAGTCTTAGATTTTGTGTATACACATATATATATTTATGTAGGGTATGTATACGCTTTATAGAGAGAAAATAAGAATTCTATGAAAAGTTTTCCCTTAACTAGCGAATTAGCAGCTGTATATTTTTCTTCATCGATTCAATCAACAACAAAAAATTAGGGATAATAGTATGAATGAACCAATTGTCTTACAACTGACTATTACTATGATACGGTACGGTACTAGGCCATATCCACTTTACTTATGTAACCATTTATTCTGATCAATACTATTACATTGCACTGTATATAAAAACTACTGTGCTCTGTGCTCTGTGCTATGCTCGAACAGCTGCCTTAGTCAGTTGTTGTATATTAGTACGTTATGACGTTCCACCACGCGTAACCTGACGTCATTGCGCCTAGCGCTGTCATCCTGAGTAAGCCTAACCCCAGTTTCCCAAATCCCGCCAGAGTTTACATTGACTGACGTAAAAATATTTTCTAAAGCAACGCACCATTGACGACTAGCAAATTGGCTGCAGCATGTACGTGGGCGATGGGAGAAAATAACGAAACCCAATCGCTTTGCTGTGAAATTCAACACTAGTGCTGTTTAATGACTGAAAATTTTACGCAAAACTTTTACGCTAACAACGGGTTCTGG
>QXVX01007093.1:0-18645 GCA_013436065.1 Halocynthia aurantium
TTAAACATTGATTATACTGTATTTTCGGTTCCTGGATCGTTATTATCCATTCTGCCAGATTAACTAATATAATAGAAACCTCTATTCCCTCTTACAAAAGAATGTTTTCAAATGAAATATTAAATCCCAGGAAAAGCGTCTGGTAACAACCACTGTACTGTATATGTTTTCACAAACACATCGCTAAGGCTTGGCACGGGACTATCGAGGCCATACCCTACTAATCACACGGCCACGGCGAGTTTATCAAAATGGAGAAAATACTTTGCCCAGTTGAGAAATCATGACGGATTTATCGTGCTCCGTATGATGCCGTAAAATCTATATTTACTTATTAAATGATGCCGTAAAATTTATATTTACTTATTAAATGATGCCGTAAAATTTATATTTACTTATTCGACGTATTCCTACCTTCAGATTGATCCAAACTTCTGATGGCAGTCACCAAATCCGAAACGTCTGTCCTATCCTCCCATTTAATTTCAGACAAGATATTCAAAATTTCCGTCCTGGCTTTCGCTGTCTGTGGCATTAGAATTGCTGGGACTCCGTCAACCAGATACGGGGATCCATTGAAAAATATCATGAAAACTCGCAAGAGTTTTTCGCGCGTGACGTCCGTACCATTTTTCGAGAAGCCGAAAAAGAAGTGAAAGTTGATATCGAATATAATTTGTCCGAGCACTTCGTACAGAGGGACCTGAAGATTTCAAATAAAACTGTAAATTCTTTACAATGTCCGAAATGCTGAGAATATCTTTATAGCACTAGAAATGTTACGTGATTGCACTTACCGGTTTTCCTTTAAGTACTAAGTCGTTCTCCTGTAAACAACGGAATGCATAAAGCGTGCTATTGCAGCAAGCCTCCGTTATTCTTGATAGAGTGCTCGACCCCGCCATGCTGGTCATCATCGCTTTCGTGACCTCTGGACCAAGCGGATCAAATTCTCCGGAATTGTCGATGGCGTGTTTTCCACCGGCGAGACGACTCGTAAACTGATAAAGGGATTTGTGGTTGGAAATGTTCTTCATCTTATCCAAGATGCGAATGTCGTGTGGATTGGTGAAAAAATGGATGTACCTTGGAATAGAAAATTAATAATATTATTATTATTGTACTTGCATTTGCGAGCATAATATAGATACAGTACATTGATGTCTATATATATATAAATTTATTTAAATATTATTCGAAGAAAGATAGGAATTTTCTGGAATCTTCATATTAAGATTTCACACGCGATCTTGCCTTGATTCCCAGAAAGGTAATATTGCATGATTGCGTAAATTAATAGAATGACCTGACTGAATGATAAGAAAGTGATATAAGATTGCATCAACTTGCGATTTGTAAAACGTGAGGGGAATTTCACATGCGTGATCGTAGTATAATAATTTAGCAAACCATTCATAAATAAAACGTGCATTCACAATGTATTTTATGGGGTTTACTACAAACCGGTTGCAACTAAATCGTTTTACAACAATAGCTTGTTCGAATTTATTCAGGTTTCATTAATATAACAAGCGCGAACGTTTGCCTTAGAACAACGTCATCATCTCTCAACGTATATTTACCAAATTTTCCACGGACGCCTAGAAGCATTCTAGAAATACACGTACGAATCCCCCCGAGTCTGAAGGGGATAAAATATTACTTAGAACCAAACTTAGAGGCCAAAATAAGAATCTGGATGCATAACTAAAATAGCCTTTCCATTAAAGGCCGCTCCACTAGTAGATATTAAAAAACTATAAAACTTACCAAGTTCCCCATTGCACTGTAAAAACATTGCCGAGTTCTTTCTTCAGCGAGCGCAGGAAACCTAAAGGATCCGATCTAAACTTCCGTATGTTGTTCAACGGAATAAACTCATTTACAAGGGGAGGTTCTCCAGGTTTCCTAAATGTAAAATATTGATATTTCTTAGATGTTAAAGTAACTACAAATTCATGCCATTTTTGAAGACAATTTTTCGAATGCTGCGATGTGATATAATGAAAAAAAAACTGTAGCAATTAAGAAATAATTTCAATATATATCAGTATGTATTACCTCTCCCGTGAAGATATCTTTATAACCAAGCATATGATGAGAAACAGTAAAGCAATGCTGAGCATCCCAATCATCTTTCGTTGCTGATATGCCTAACAGATAACAAAGCCACTGGAGAAAAAAGAATTGAAAATTTTTAACGTACAATTTAAGGACACCGCTTTTACGATGATTATAGGTAAGGAGTCTGACAGTATATAGTTTATATGTACAATATATAGCAAATAGCGTAGAATCTTGAAGTTTTTTTCCTAAAAACTATTTTAAAATTAAAAACCCTCGTCCTTTACCGAAGCTCTTATACATGGGACCTTACATACACAGTTTAGTTTTGAACCAAGCAAATAGTACTCATTCATTAAACACCGCGCTTGCAAGAAAGTAAATTATATTTATATTCTTTCTTAGTTCCTGTACCAACCATAACTGAATATGCATAGAAGCATATGTTGACAAGATCTGATGTGATGGCACGTCTGAAGCTCTACCTACACAACCGCCTCTAAATATATCCCGAACGAATCATGCTGCTCTGACGTGTCGCATTTACGACGGCCATTTACCCAGAATTTGAAAAATACGGAGAACTTTCTCGAACATATCCCCCGCTTCCTCGTGAATATGAGGATTTTTATTTTCCGTGGCGTTTATGCAAAATGATACACGTCGGACAGGTCGAGCGTGATTTGAATTCGGTCAATTTCAGATCATTTTTATTATTTCGACTTGCTTAACGATGATATTTAGAAATTTTCTTTTTTTGGAAACAAAAATGTCTAGGGCGCAGATTGTTCTGCGTAGGCTTTGGTAAATGATTTTTATTACGATCTTATTAAGTATCACTACACTACAAATTCCCAAATTATAAGTTTGTTTTATGGTCAAATTTACTTCGTGTGTTTCCCATTTACTAATGTTAGGATGTCAGCAAGTAACGGGCCGCCCAGATACCAGCGTCAAAATTTACTAAGCTATTATTTATACGGAAGAAATGGACACATGCTACAAGATAGGGCTATCTAAATGCGAATATTTATCCCCAAATCTCGGAGTTACGCAACAGTTAGTGTGTATGGTTCAATAAAAAAAGAAATGAATTTATTTTTATTTAATTTTGGTGTTACGCAGTATTCGGGTTTTTGAACTCACTCCGTTTCCTGTAACATAGCCATGACTTTGAAAAATCATGGTTTGACCTACCGGTTTCCAGATAATACGAAACCATGTATTTCAAAGCCCTTTCCCAGTGTTAATAATAGCAAAAATCCACTGTCGATGTGAAATTTAGCACGAAATATTGCGATCATCCTTTTTAAATACCTGCATACTGTTTTGTCTTGGACTCCGGGTTACGCCATTTATTCATCAGCACTTTCGGCTCAAAGTTCAGATCACTATGCTCCCCAACATCGATCACTACTGGACACACCAGGGTCATCGTTGATTTGGTATAGACTATAGAGTAACAGTCATTTTCCACAGAGCATCACTAAAAATAACCAATAGCTCAAAAGTATTTGATTCATTTGATCGAGAAAATAATTATAGATTTTAAAATTTGTTTGCACCTGGTTTCTTCGAATGAACATTCTGAATTGCCATGAGGTAACGTCTGCAGTTAAACTGCGTCTTTTTGAAAATTTTTCCTTTCCATATCCAAATATTTCCATTCCGTATCACGTACAGCGTTTAAAAAACGTACAAAATGTTTGTAAAGCGATGTTATGGTTACTGAGTTTCTAATATGTGTTGTGATTCAACATCATTTATAATGGTATATTTTATTTACCTTTCCAGTGCAACAATAGCGGACTTTCACGGCTTTTTTTAATAATATATTCTCAAACGTTTCACAGCACTTGAATTTTCGTTCAGGGTTTGAAATACGTTTGATAAACGTATGTGAGAGTTGTGTCGTTATACAACGGTTATGATAGGCATGCACTTCAAAAGCATTTAATTATTATCTGGGTAAGGGAAAATTTCACACGATGTTTTAAATTTAAAAAAAAAATAATAAATTCCGTAGGACGTCAGAATAATCATACACTTCATAAATATAAAAATAATTCATTCCGGGGTACAGGTGCGCGATGATGGATGATTAAGTTCTAAAATAAACGAATTTATGTCCATATATGTGTATTCCGAAACTACAAGTCATTATGAATGTTTTTTCCTTATACGAGTTGTTCCAATTAAACGACTAAATTTAGCGGCTGTCGGAAATGTTGAAAAAATAATGAGTTGTAAATTGCAAATTTTTAAGCAGAAATGTGAAGTTTAAATTCAACATCAGGCTCACGAAATCACCTAAAAAAGTGTTATATTTAAATATTTGATCCTATGAGTTTCTTATTTGTTTGCTGGCTGTATAAATCCCAAACGTGATGTAGATGTTAAAAGAGCGCTACCTTTGCCCTACTACCGACCGATTTTCCCAGAATGGGACAAGCGTGTCAATTTTCTAGAAAGGTGCTTGTCGCTTTCTTGCACGTATACAGGTTAATCAATCAAATTCGTGGCAATATAATAATACGCATATGAACGGATCATCGTCCATTTTGCTACTGGTTTCCGGTAATGTTGAAGGTATCAGAAAAATGGCGGCATGGCGAATGACCCTTCGTTAGGTTCACGTACAAAAAGTTTGTTACTCTATAGAGCGTTTAGGTCCATGGCTATGAACCTCTTTTTCCTCATTCTCCCCTTTAAGATTGTTGGACTCGTTAGCGAGTCGCGACAGTATTTCGTATACCAATGGACCACCCAATTCCTCACATAAATGCTGAAAAAAGCCATGTGTATCACACCAGTGTGTAATTCGCATTCGACGATAGGAATAATTAGAAAACCACCTTCTAAGTCCTAAGTCCTAATATTTATATCATTCAACGAGATATGAAACAAGGTTCTCAGTAAACAGGAAATCGATATATTTGACACGAAAAGGGCGAAACTTGCTAATATTGAATTTTTCCCGTTATCGAATCTCCGTGAAATAATACATTTAATAGGTACTGTACAATTGTTGGATTGCAATCAACTTTCCGGTCATAATCAGAGCAAAAATATGATTTTATGAAAAAGGGTTGATAATTTATCACGCAAGCACGTTTAGAAAACACGAGTCGCACTGGATGCTGAAACAAAAGGAGAAACAAATATAACTTTTTGTAAATATCATGAATATAAATAATACCCCAATGAATAACGCGACCGATAAATTAGAATTCTAAATATAGCACAGGAAGAACACGAATATTTAGTAGCCGGTAGAATAAATCTATAAGGTAGTTTTTGTTACGACGGCACTAGATATTTTATGAAAAGATTTAGAATTTTGATAATGACAATACGTCATATATAAATTGTTTGCTTGTTTATACAACACTGGACAACAACTATCAGAATTTGACCGGAGCAGTTTCTTTTCTACCTATCTACCTCCATGGGAAGATTATACCTTCACGGTCATATATCATTTGAAAATCCCATGTTAGATTTCTTATTGGCGGTGTAAGAGAATGAATTATAATTTTCCCCCAGTAAAAAAGGGAACAGTTATACTTTTCAGTAATAATAAATAACTACAAGCATGAATCTACAATTCAGTGAATATATATGGTTTCTGGGACAACTGTACTGTTTGCAACCCCCAGTGGATGCACATGCCCCAGATAAAAGTAAAGGTTATCGCAGTAATCGTTGTCAATCACGACCATCATTAGTTTTTTTTCAATTTGCCGTACCTTTGTTTTATTGTATAGTATTTCACAACATGGCAACACAGCATTACGCCGAAACAATATTTTCGTAACTACTACTCGTTTGCCTTTTATGCAAATTCAAGCAATTATCACAACGGCCTTTTGTACCTGTTCTGAAAAATAATTGATCGCAGAGAAAGATCACAATAGGTAGGTTCATTGTATCGGTAATTACCAACCGGTCATCATGACAAACTGCTCCACGATATAGCGACATGTATATATACGATTACAACTTCAACTTCCTTGTATTTATTGATACAAATTATTCTCTAATTCGTTCGCAGTAGCCACCCCCTTGAAGTACTTACATGGCATGTACCATGTTTGCCATACAGTAGATACCACACTGTTTCGTTCTACAGGTATGTTTTCATATGGTCACTTGGAAGGATTTCAAAGATCGTCTTGTTTACGTTTCTTTCTGGCAATTTTCTACAACAACTAACGCGAGCGATGCCTGTCAATAATGGAAACACCGTAGTATAGTTCGGAATACATTCCCATCACTACCGAACACAATTGCAATTGTTAGGAAGGTTTACACTATTTTAACAATGTCTTCGGTTGATCCATCGGTATCACATTACAAGAAATACCGTTGCTACTAACGATCATCTCGATATCGCGAAGGTAACATGTAGGAAAGCTTCGCTGATGAGGAAGTTACTTGCGGCAAAATAACAGGCAGCTAATTTGTGCTGAATTTGGTAATACGTTAATGGTATGTGTGCAATGTATTAGCTTGGTAAAATATTGTATCAATATCAGTCAACGTCAGGACAGTATATCATTAAAAATACCTTCAAACGCGTTACACTAGAGTATATTCCCTTTTATATGGTTTACGAAGCGCAGGGAATCAGTTCAACTGAACAAGTTTATGCTACGCTAGCTAGACATTGAAGTTAAAGTAAAGAAATGCACGGGGAAACTATGCAGAAAATAGCAATTACTCAAAATCATAGAAGTAATGAATAATGTTAAAAACAGCCTACTGGTTCATTTTCATTATGAATTAGATCAATGGGTTTGAAATAAAAATTTCGTGTTCATCAATTTGCTAGCTTAGTACGCATTCTAGGTGCACAAAAATAGTTTCAGTTGCAACTTTACGAAGGAAGATATTGCTAAATACTACTCATTTAGCAATACTACTATATTGAAAGACACTAGTAATTAGGTTCATCATTTTCCTTTCCTCTATTCGATCCGAAATAGATATAGCGATTAATCAGTACACAACATATCGAACCATGAATAAGTCAAGAAAAGGAAAATTGGAAAAGTCGAAAGGCAAACTTCTAGCGCCCTCTGACGTCGGGACATATGAGGATGGTAAGTTAATTCATCGTACTTCAGTCGTGCAAATGTCAGATTACTATTTTTAAAGCGTATGGTATTTTGGGTTAATTTTCGATTTTTTAATAGTATGGAATTTCATGCTTCCTTACTTAGAGCATTATCGCACGTATTAATGATTCGGAAACCCCATTTGTTCTTGAAATTTATTCGTCTTGCATTAAATACAATACATGCAATCTAACTCCCGGATGGCTATTTTAACAAGAACGAACATTCTAAGCAGTGACCATATAGGGAGTAGAATTGTACAGACAATATAAGTTTAAGATACATTTCCTAAACGTGATATCACTACAACCGATCGAAATTCTTAGGTCAGATTCCATTAAACGAAGAATTACAGGCTCCCTTTTATACACACACACATACGCGCGCTATTTCCGGGTTCTCGCCTAGATAGATATTTAGCATCTCACCGTACGTCAGTGTACAAAGAATGAATTGTAAACACTCTATAAACACACCGCGCAAGATAGTCTTCAAATCACATCATGTGAATGTAGATACCGTACCAAATTTCCACATCATATACAACACGATTTGCCTTTACTACTCTGATAAATCAATTGCATTTCGACGTGTTTGGCTCAACTCACTGCAATTACTGTACTGCAGTATCAGTTCCAATCGTGTTTGAAGCCAGCTAGACCCTCAATATATTAATTCAACACACACACATATATATAATGATACTGTACTAGCAAATAAATAGTTAACTGTTGGCTGAATGGACAGAAAGTGACTAGATCGACAACTCTATAGAAAATGCAAGTAGCGAAGAGCTATATGGAATTGTAAAGTTTATTTTGCTTCAAATATTCAAGAAATACATTAAGCTGTTTCATGTCACTAGCATATTAAGAAAGCATTTAATGATTGAATAAGCATTGTCACCATATTATGAACAAAGTAATTGACATAGTGATACATATAACAAGGAACTTTTCATAGCTAAGTACTAAACATGTAGTGTTAGGGTCGAAGGTATATTCGTGAAACAAAGTCATGCTGCTTTTGTATATTATTCACAATGATTGATTAGAAGTATATTGTATGTAATTGCATATGACAGCTATGGCCCATGATCGAATTGTTCCTGTAGGTACGAGATTGGAAATCAAAGCCCACAGTATTTTTGAAAACGAATACAGGCACGACTTAAATAGATTTTCTATCTCAAATGAACTGGAAAACTACTGCAGTACATGTCATTTCTCTTATTCAAATCATGCTATAAAGCAGAAAACTTTCCAAATTAAAATTTCATCTCTTCCAATGAATATTCTTCGTAAAAAACGAATCAAACAACTAAATTAATAGAACATCAACGACGGAGTTTACACAATAAAACAACATTCAATACAATAAAATGGAGAAGACTTCATATTTGAATGACCGAAATAAACACGGTTTCTGCATGAATCATGAATTGATGATAGCAATAGTTATTTCATTGTTTGGAATGTGAATATATCAATTTAGAAATTATCTTCCAGAATTTCGGATACCAATATCTTTCAGAAATCCTTTAGAGAATAATTCCTACTTCAGGAGATTTTTTATTTCTTCGGTGGGTGCTTCATCCATATAGCTATAACCCGCTGGCGATTTTCCGTCCTTTTTAGCCTTCTTTTTCAACATGAACTTCACGGTGTCGATGTGTCCTTCCCAAATAGCAGCTAGCAATGGCGTGATGTGGTCCTTATCCTCGATGTTTATGTTCGATCCTTTTTCAAGGAGATATTCGATAATATCTGTTTGTCCATTGTCTGCTGCGCAAATTATTGCAGGTCTCGTATTGGTCAGGGCTATATCATCAACGTGGATTTCAGTTTTCTCTAATAATTCTTTCAATGTGGACAGATCTCCATTTTGCAAAGACCAAAGTACTCCTGCACTATCCGCCATTATATTTTTTAAATGCTATTGTAAATTATCTAGACAAACTTTTTTGTTCAACACAACACTTATCAACACTTGTTCGACACTTAGTGAAGCAATAATAACCTGTCTACTTGCTTATGTGTAACTACTACATGCCTACTACACATTGCTGTTGATCATGATCAACCAAAGCCTCAAAGCTACATATATAAATATAAGCCTCAAAGCTCGTATCCATATATAGCCTAAAGTACAATGGAAGATTTCTTGAATACGCTGTATAGACAAGACTAAACGCAACAATACATCAAGTTAATTTTAAACAAATATCTGTTTACTCTTGGATGTGACCGAGACGACTTGCACACACAGAATATAACATTTATGTAATGATGTCACAGCAATACAGATAAAGTAACGATTCGAAACCATCCCTAGTGCCAAGTAATGATTTTTCTGTATTCATATAAAAGCATTATATAATCGTCTCCGTCAAAGATACACTGTGAAATTACCTTGTCTTGTTCGGCCCTTCCTAGGTATTTCATCTGAAAATCTGTCGACTTGAAGGCACGTCCAGTGACATATCTTTGTCAAATAAACCATGCTTCTTCTTATAAATTATCCATTTTAATTTACACTCATCAATTCCCTGAGCTAGTCATCAACGAATTCAGCAGATATTTTCTTTTTAGTCTTATACTTGGTCTTATAACTCGACAAAGTAAAAATGATTTAAGTAGGTAAGCTAAATTGGACACCGATTTTCCCATCCGCCACACACGCATATATATTCACCGACTATTTTTCCATGTCGTACGCAAACAATTCTTGAAAATAAATTCAGGCCCCCTCTATGACCTATGCTACGGGCGGCCTTGCAACAGAACAAACAACATTGCCCAATCGTTAGTACAGTATACAGAAGAATGATATGTATATATCTTGCATACGTACAGAAATTTTACAATGATATTCGTTACAGGAACGGATGACCATAAATCATTGAGAGCCGCAAGCGAAGCGTCTTTCAACATCCAGCCGAAAAAAATTCAGTATGAAAATACCTACAGGACAGAGCCATCTGTGAGTATCATTAGTACTAAACTTGACGTGAATATGACATTTCGAATTACTATTTTGAATCACGAAATAGGATGATTTGTTTACGTTTGTCATACTTCGTTAAATGTCAAATACTTCCAAGCATAGACCAGGCATGAATTGTCCTAGACTTTAGTCACTAGAGGGAGTATTTCCATACACTCCATAATACGCGTTAAAAGGGCGATCACGGTAAGCGTCAAATTGACATTGACAATCTTATAATATGACGTACACTTGTTAAGTATCTGTAAAATAAAAGCTTTTTGCCTATTTGCCATCCCACTGATGAGCTCTATACTGCACAAACGGTACAGTTGATCATGCTACGATCTAGTATATAGAAGTGTAGCGGCGGTGGAATTCCAGTATCAAATGCGCGCTTGTAAATAATGGTTCTATGGGGTTCAGCTAATTTGTGTTTTTTTTCTTCTAAAAATAGTAAAGGCCGGTCCATGGTTAAATTATCATTGTATATCGCAGTGGTTAATTGTGCCATATCATATATCTATCTGATGGTAAGACATAAATAATAATTCAGCGAAATATCTCATAATCCAGCAAGGCTTTGTACACAATCGTGGATACAATGCACCAGCTCTCAATACGTTTTAATATAAGGCTATGAAAATAGCATCGGGACATCAAGTACTTATTAAAGCGACGGAACCTTATGTAAACGAAGACGTTGACAACGAATAATAATAATTGTTTGCCTTGAGAGGGTTTGTCTGGGAAAGACTTATAATAAAAGTAATATACGACGTATCATAATGAATTCTACGATGTAGATCTTGGTATCACTGTCATTCATCACCAGGTTATTGTATAAACCCAGACGCTTGGAGTAGACTCAAATGTACGATATATTTATAAGTATATCATTGTTATGATTTCGCGCTATACGCTATAGTGTTTTTCTATTTTCAAACAATAGTAGTTTTAGCTGAGGAGAGTACCAACAAAGATTTTCAACTTTCCACTTTTCAAATACGTTTGTGTATTTGACTGTTATTGAAATACGTTTATTAGTTATTGAGAGGGTATTCAATAAAGAGTTGTGATTTTAGTGTACTAGCTACCGAGGCGGAGCGAATAATCTTAGTTTGTCACTCAGCGAACGAGCTTAGATTTTTAATATTGTATATACCTTCACTCTAGGAAAGCCCATATAGTAGTGTTCAGGAATAATATCCTAGAGCTAGAGAATGTTTAAATTCAGTTTTTGTTCTCTTTCTGACATGGTTTCCAAAGCTCTATAGGCGCTCAAACCAGCAGAAAATAACAACAGTGGGTTATCAGCAGTTTGAAATATATTACTATCTTTGTTGGTTATCAACCGAATCAAAACTTAGTAAAAGAATGTCATATACGTCAAAGTAGTATTGCAGTATTGCTAGGATTCCAACAAGTAACTTTGTTTTGGCTTATTCAGCAAGATTTAACCGAGAACAATTCCGTTACTGTGGAATGCATTATATACGGTAGTCGGCAATTCCTCGGTGTTTTGGAATCGTACAAAGGTGTTCAAACACAGGGGTAATTTCGTGCGGACCCATACAAGTTTTATACTTTTATTGCTCCTTTAATAGTGATGGAAATCATAAAACAAAAGATATCGAATGTTAGATTAATTTATATTTGAAGAGGAATTTTCCACGACAAGGAAATTGACATATGTATCCACGTTTTTGTATTATATATAACACATCTTCCTTTGCATCAGATGCTATTAAAGTATCAGTGATACCTACTAGAATATATAATGATTCTTAAACGCGCGCAGGTCCGATTCAAACCGTACGAAATTGAAGGCACCGCGAAAGCATTGCTGGAGGATCATTTAGGTTCGAAGACATATGATCCTACTATGTGTAAAAACGAATGCCAAGTGGTTGCAGCGAAGATTTCTGAAGCCATAAAGGCGAAGAATTACAAAAGATACAAGCACGTTGTAGTCGTTAGCATTGGAAGTCTTAAGGAAAGACCAAGCGTCTATTTGGGCAGCCGATGCTTGTGGAACGACCGAACTGATTCCTTCACCACAGTCAGATATAAAAACTCTTCTCTATACGCAATTGCAATGATATATGGTTTGTACTACGAATGATATATTACATGGTTTAACAGTAAAGATATTTTATTCCATTTTAAATGTCATTTGAATCAAGATAAAATCCTTTTTTTTTATATCTGAATCTTGCCATAACTTTCTAAATTTGTCTTTGGTATTTCAGACATAGAAATACAATATATATTTTGTCGAAAATGTTTTAATACGTATAGCAAAACTTCCATGCAAAAAAACGTTCGAACACCATTGATATTTTGAACATAAACTTACAAAATATTTGTTTTATATGCGTAAAATAAATAAACATCCTCACAGAAAAATCTGGCAGCGTCATTTTTTGGTGAACCTCACAATGCGACGGGAATTCCCTTCCCTAATTGCCATGTTAAAGGTTTTTAAGGATCACTGCACGTGTAGCAAATATTTAGTAGACTCTATCGTCTCCAGTACAGTATAGTGAATAAAGTTATCTCTTTACATGGTTTCGCAAGTGCTGAAATGTGATCATCGGGTTAAAACAATGATGCGATTGAACAAATATTTACCGGTGCTAGAGTTTCGATATTTGCATTGGAATGTGTCCGAAAACAGGAGAAAAGAAATTACCCATGTATTATTTTTGTAACTTGGTATCGATCACACGTATATTACCTGACACGGCTAAACTGACTTGAAAACAATACTAGCTTACACGAGTTGGAGTTGGTCTGTTATTGAAAGATTGGGCTTCCTATAAATTCCTGAATTCCACTTGGGAAATTCCCGAAATAAAAAAAACACAAAAGCACGTAAAAAAACGGCGTACGTTTCTAGTCCCCGGTTATTGCATATAACACACGATTGGGTAGCTAAAATATAGAAATATATATTATGGAGACTGAATAAATAATTCGATAAATAAATAAATATATCAAGAAATGGTAATAAATCCGCGCAACGATCGCACTTATATTACCTGACATGGTTAATCATCAAGCTAACAAACAATAACGCGACAGAACACATGCCTTTCTATACATCCTCGAAGTGTTTGACTAACACATGACGCATGTACATAGTTTCATTTCAAAAACTACCGAGAAAACAACAACGAGAAAACCCGTATATAACGGCATACGTTCCGGTTATTGCATATGAAACACCACGAGGTAGGTAAAATATAGAAATAAATATTATGGAGACTCAATAAATAAATATATTAAGAAATGGTAATAAATCCGCGCAACGACTAATCCAATTTTATCTTCTTGTGAATAACGCAAAAAATGAAAAGGTTAAGATAAAAAGTATAATACAAATATATGTTGCGGCTCTTTCATGATCATGTTGAGTTGTATTGTCAACATACTCAAAAAAACTTGCCTCAGTAAAGTTCCGTTCCCATTCTTGTCCAATCATTGCATGTCGAATTTTTTCCTTTGTGTGGTGTCGGCAATTTTTATGGTAAAGATTGAATTGCTCAGATTTGTCATCGTGCAATAATTGTTCGAGCATGTTTTCAGATCGATTTGCACTCGACGAAACCCATATTGGTCCATAAAGTTCTCGTTTTTCCACATCTTCGTCTTGAATATTTTCACAAAACGTTTTACACGCGACAGATGCAAGTAGCAATTTTGGCAGAAAAGTTTTCTCAGGTATCCTGGAGTTTATTGTAAAGCATAGTACGTCGTCAATCACTAAAACGATATTCATATGCTGGAATTTGGAATTCCTTTCCTTTCCTATAAAGATCTTCAACGATTTCGAGTCCGAGACTTTTTGCCGTATAAACTCGGGCTCTACTAATTTAGAAGGCTCCCAGTACAGCTTTTTTCTTATGGCAAGCAGCATGTAAAAAATGAAACTTGTTTCGCAAATGATGCCGAGGCAAAAACCGTTCTTGCCTTCGAATTGTGAATACGCTTGGCAGAAAGTAGTGCAAAGTACTGCATAATGAACCCACGAAAACAAACGATTTTCTGATTTAGAAGCCTTCCAGTGTGGCATAATTCCTATGGCAGATAAATCCCAAGCCTGCATCTTCATGGTATGAATGAAACTAGACTTGTACCGAGAGAAGCATTAGTTTTAATAGCGAGAGTGGGAGAGAGTAGGGTAAAGTCCCGCGTAATAAACCGAAAAGAGGAACTAAAAATCTCTCAGATAAATCGAGGTAACGTTTACAAAGCATTCGCATTGCGTCATGGAGACGTTCATTTGTTAACCAGTGTGACCTTGTAAATAACGTGATAGTGAAACCCCAGAGAATTCACTAAGCAAATCCAAATGACTCAAATAAATTAACCTAAAAAATTTTTCGACTACCGTGCATCCATTTGCACCTCCGAAACCGTCTCATGGGAATGGTAGTAGAAGTGACGACAGACATTTCCCTACTGTTCCTTTGAGGGCTTTCGTATTCAAATTAGGCTTTCTAATGGTTTTAAGGCCTGTGCTAGATACGACATTGATTACAGCCTTCGAACATTCCACTAACCAATGAAAATCCCCTCAAACTCGATATACGAACGATAAAACACAAATAAGAGTATTATTGTAAGCATCTTCGACGTATAACGTAATACCTACAGCCTAACATAACTTAAAACATCTAATACAAAAGAAATCGCTACTCGGTTAAAAATAAAACGTGGAAACAACCTGACGAGCACGAGCTTAAAAAGAACAGAATATTTCCTTTAACGCTAATGGAAAGAAAAATCTTATGGAAAAGTACGGAAGCTTTATGGAGTTATCCACATTCACAACTCTTTTGTGTCATTATAACATCGTTTTCAGCCTTTGTATATGATTGTATAATGATCTTTACATCGGTTAAAAAGGTTACATTATCCTCCTTCTAAAATTCGAAAATGTATGCAAATGTGAGTAAACACAGTCAGTAAACCTAGTCAATATGTTTCCTTCCGGTTCCATCGCCTCGGTAAATAAACTGTGTAAACACGCTATCTTTATTTAGTAGAAATCTCTAGTGGTAATTGTAATCTACCTCAATAACAATTCTCGTAACACCACATATGGTCAACTCAATACGACAATACATATTGAGGTACCGATAAATTTTATGAAGAATTCGGATTGCGTCATATAGGGAGCCGGCGATTTGTTGACTAGTTAGGCATTAAATATGATGTGATACGTGATGGTGAAAGACCCGAGAATACACCAATCAAATAGGACTTTCGAAACCGGCTCAAGGAAATGTCAAGGAGGTGGGACGGGAGCCAGACATTTTCCTATTGATGTGGTCAACCTCATTTTAAGGGCTTTCGTATTCGGATTAGGTTTCTAATGTTCTTTAAGGTGAAAATTTCACTTTCGACTGGAAGAATGGGGAAAATGCATTCCGTGAAAAATATCTATGGACGAAATTCTGATACAGGAACTTATCAAGTAACAATCATTCCGCAGGAAATTAGATACTTTGGGAATTGGAACCTGACTGTAGCAATATATTGTCAACTCGGTGCTTTCGTACTGGGATTAGGCATATAATGGCTTTAAAGGTACTAATTTCACTTTCGATTGGAAGAATGGAGAAAATGCATTCCGTGGAAAAAATCTATGCGCGAAATTCTGATACAGGAACTTATAACGTAACAATCATTCCGCAGGAAATTAGATCCTTGGGGAATTGGAACCTGGCTGTAGCAATATGTTGTAAACTCGGTGAAACCTTACCATTTTCAACCAACAGAATTACGTCTCAAATTAGATTAGAGCCCGTGCTGGTTATGACATCGATTACAGCCTTCGAACATTCGACAAAGCATAAAAAATCCCCTTCAAATTAGATATATGGCACCAGGCTAGGCACCATATAATACAAATCTAAGTATTATTGCAATCAACCTTGACTTGACGTCTGCCGAAATACCTACAGCATGCCATAATATTAAGAAAGCATCTAATACAAAAGGAACCGCTAGCCCAATAAAAATAAAACGTGGAAATAACCAGCTACTACGACGATATAATCTTTTCAAGACAGATGAAGCGATAAGTATGAGCTTTAAAAAAAAACTGAAAATTTCCTTAAACGCTAAAGTCGTATGGAAAAGTACGGAAGCTTTGTGGAGTTATCCACATTCACAACAACTGTTTTGTGTTATTATTACATCGTTTTCAGCCTTAGTCTAGGATTGAACTTTGAACTCGTGAAATAACTATTATGGAAGACCCACACCTACGTGGCAATAGGTGACCATACATACATTTAATCTTGCAGTGGAGCTGATGTGACTCACGGACAGTAGAATGGAGACTGCGCTAGAGTATATTAATAGTAGGTAATAATAAACAGTTATATGATAGAAAGTATATTCAAATGCCGGCGGTAAAAAAATTTCTATTCGGAATACAAGAATTATCGCAAATTAAAAAAATATGTATATGTAGAGTATACCCACAACAATAAGAGAAATTAAAGAACAGTCTATGCTACCACACACAAATATAATAACTCTGTACTGAGTTAGTAATTACGCGCAATGTACTCAAAAATATATCTACAGAAATTGATTAAAACAACAAACCTTCTTTTCAAAAATATGACAAATTTCTTAAGTTACTGACAGAATTACCAGCTGATTTATACCGATCGAGTTATATGAATTTCTTTTGCTAAAAACTTACTGCGCAGTACGAAATTCATCACAGTATAGCTGAGGTAATAAATTGCATCGCGTGTGTTAGTTTGCGTATATATACATGCGTTACATATCACTTGGTACACTGTAATGCACATGGCTGAATTGTGCAAAACAATTATGCTTCAATATTGAAATATAGCATAGTTGTAGCTCTGTGCATAATTGGGTGAGAAATAATTTTCGAACGGTGATAATGGCATAATGCGTAGTACACACGCGAAGAACAATTGAACTAGAAAACGTGGAAAATTAGTAAGATGCATAGCAAGGTGTAAAATGGCGAAAAACTCCCAAAATTCTGTAAGCAAGAATCCGCAAAATAACATAAATACTATTTGCTGAATGAAAATGAAACCAAAATCTCTCCTGGTATAAAACAGATTACCCGTTCGTGTAACGGAAAAAGATTTCTACATATTGTGCAATCGAACTAGGAGAAAATACAACAGAAAATAACATGCCAGACAAAATAAGTTTCACGTTTTTATGTTTCATCATCACCTGGTGATTCTAGCTAACTCTGGCTAATGATTCACTGCAATACTTGGTAACGGTGATAAAAATAAATAATTAGGAATATTGTTTTGAAGAAGACGTCGAATAAATGGCTCAAACAACATGTTTAAAAAATTATTTCTCAACTGCCATATACTATTGCTTCAGTGCGATCTGTTTCTACTCAATACGTAATTTGTGTTGGGTGTCAATATTGCATGGGGTTAGTAGTTAGTTGAGAAAGTACTCGCTTCTTGAATTGAGAAATAGACTTTAGTACAAATGTAGACACGAGTACGGTTGCTTTACATCAGGTGATGTTTTCCTGATTTTGCTATTCTGATATTGCATAAATTTGTAAAAATATTCGTCGTTTACTGAGGGATGTGTATCGCATAAGAAGGTAAAATAATGGATAATTTTCCATCCAACAATGACATATAAATGAGCGATAGACTAAATCAGAGATGTGCAACCTTGTAGCACTATCGGATCAAATACACTTAATCGGATTAGACGGCGGGCCGCACTTGCATTCCACATTTCGCTATTCATAAAACATCAAAAACAGTGGCACTGAATTTCTGTTACGGGCCGTACTCTATTCAAAAACCGCAGCTACACGTGGGCTGCACAAATTCGGTGGCCGGTCCAGGTTGCACACTTCTAGACTAAATAACACTTTAGAATCCAAGTCTTATCTTAAAATGTAAAAATGATTTTGAATTGATGCGAGTAATATGAAATGCTATCAACAGCTCATTTCTTTAAGTAACTTTATTCCATGGTGTTATAACTATGGAATTANTACTCAATACGTAATTTGTGTTGGGTGTCAATATTGCATGGGGTTAGTAGTTAGTTGAGAAAGTACTCGCTTCTTGAATTGAGAAATAGACTTTAGTACAAATGTAGACACGAGTACGGTTGCTTTACATCAGGTGATGTTTTCCTGATTTTGCTATTCTGATATTGCATAAATTTGTAAAAATATTCGTCGTTTACTGAGGGATGTGTATCGCATAAGAAGGTAAAATAATGGATAATTTTCCATCCAACAATGACATATAAATGAGCGATAGACTAAATCAGAGATGTGCAACCTTGTAGCACTATCGGATCAAATACACTTAATCGGATTAGACGGCGGGCCGCACTTGCATTCCACATTTCGCTATTCATAAAACATCAAAAACAGTGGCACTGAATTTCTGTTACGGGCCGTACTCTATTCAAA
>QXVX01007093.1:19507-44400 GCA_013436065.1 Halocynthia aurantium
CAAAAACAGTGGCACTGAATTTCTGTTACGGGCCGTACTCTATTCAAAAACCGCAGCTACACGTGGGCTGCACAAATTCGGTGGCCGGTCCAGGTTGCACACTTCTAGACTAAATAACACTTTAGAATCCAAGTCTTATCTTAAAATGTAAAAATGATTTTGAATGGATGCGAGTAATATGAAATGCTATCAACAGCTCATTTCTTTAAGTAACTTTATTCCATGGTGTTATAACTATGGAATTAAATTACTTAAAAACAAACTTACAGTTCATCTTAAGAACTTAGAATTCAAGAACACAGTATAACGTACATTTGTACATGTAGATGTATAACAATACTGAATAAATCCTACTCTATATGTAAGATGATGAAGATATGTGTTATCTGTTTTTACTCTCATTTGTTTACCCTGCTGGTTTGTAATATTTTGACCCCATATTTCCGCCCTATGGATAACAATGGAAATGGCTGCAGTTAGGTAAAAAATGACGTAACACTACATTCCCACAACACCAAGACCAGATATAAATACAAATCTGAAGTTTAAAATTGACCTCTTTGGTACAAAAAAATCTTTGAAGACATGCTTACAGTGAGAATATAAATCTTGAAGAGACAAAAACTTGGAATAAGAAGGAAAAAAAAAACTTATCTTGTTCAATGAATCTCATGCTGTTGAATCCAGCAAAGTGGTTTCGTCATCCAGTTTCAAAATGTCGACCGAGTAGGGCTCAGAAAATGCAGCGCCTGGGGTACGACCGTAAAGAAGCACTGGGTACTGATGGACTTTGACATGGAGCTCTTGAACGGCCGTGTCCAAACAACACCCATCCACGGTCCAGCTGGAAGTTTGGCCGGAATTCTAAAAAAGTATAACAGTATCGTTAATTTACTCTAGAGCAAGGCAATGTTGTAATCACTCCAGCCATTTTCCAGTTTTGCTCGACTTGACTCGAGTTAATACGCTCGACTTGACTACTTTATCATCCCCCTACCATCGGTTAAATTGAACAATCAGCTAACTCAGACACAATTCCCCCCTAGTCCGTTTCAACAAGGGTAGACTGTACTGTACTGGAAAGAGTAACACATTTGTATTCAACTCATTGGAATGGTTCAAAAAAGAGAAAAATAAACGAAAGCAGAAGCTACTTACATTTGAAGATGTGCCCATCAGCATCGTGTTTGCAATCGGTGTAATAATCATCTCACTGCCATGTACAGTCTCAATCTTGTTTTGCGATTCCATCTTGTGTTTGCTCTGTTCAAGGTTTAAAAAGGGAATATATTAATAACACTTAATAACTAAATAGACAAAAGCTGAATACATACGTAGAGATGTTCAGTACAAAATAGTTGGACAACAATTCTAGGAACCGTTCACAAATTATTATTACATTATTTCTATAGCTAGCTCAAGAATGATTTGAATGTGACTCGAGTCACTTTTCCAGCCTCCGAAAATAGTATGCGCAGACAAAAAAGATGAAGATAAGAACACGAACCGTTGTAGAGTTCATTGACACTTGACTTCCCATTCCAAGAAACAAATCCTTGCGGGAAGCAGAAGCTCTTTTTAGGATGATCGAGAGAGGACCTCTGCTAAGGGAAGATTGGTCATGCTGCGGAAGAGACGTCACTGTGATGTCCAAGTAATTATCTTTGCTCATCTTATTCCACATCTCAGCTTGAGGCCAGATCCCTGAGTCTCCATCGGGCAACACCTCCTCATAATCACTATCATCTTCAACAAACTGATGGTTGTTCTTTGATAGTTTGCTGAAATCCACTGGAGGGATATATTCGTCATTTTCGTAGTGGGATTCCGTGTGAAACTCGTCTTTGTATTGAATTTCACATGGATATGATCTTAAAGCAAGTTGATTTCATTGTTTAGTAATGCCTATGCCACTGATGATAAAATTCAAATTCATGCATTCGGAATCTGAAGCGTATAGATATGTTTTACAACATTTACATGGTAGTGATTTATTTGCACTTCGTTGGAAATGTCTGTTCCTGATCAACACCCACACTATTTGACCGAGAGCCATAAAATTTACCATAATTGTGCATAATAAGCGGTTGGTTTTCATCAGGTTAAATATCCAGGGACATGCATGTTAGCTGGGGTTGTCTTTGAATAGTTAAATGATGCTTATCCTTGTCAGGATAGTGCAAAATTAAGATTTAGGGATACAGGCTATAGGTTTTGAAGGAGTGTGTGCCTGGAATAGGGAAGGCCTAATCATATTTGTTAGTTCTTTTACCTGGTCAAGGTCTGGTATTTCTTATTGTAAAATAATATAAATCTAAATGATAAAACAATTGAAAGAAGTTAATTTCAGGAACCTTCTCTTGACAATTGCTTTGGTAATGGCAAATCCCCTCTTTATACTGCCTTGCATCGCTGCCAAACCCTTGGAAGAAGATTCACGGACTGTATCCCCTCCTGAGAATCCATAGGAACCCATGAGACCATACTTCAATAGCTGGTTGTCCTGGTCATAGAATTCGCAGATGGGCATGTCTCGAGTACAACCTAGATGAAAATAGGTGTTTAGTACAGATAATGAATACAGTACACACTCGATCAATTATCAGACATATAAATTATTGTTAATTAGGTATATATATGTATTAATGCAACCCAGAATATTATTTCATAAATACGAGGAAGAGGGGAATTAAACATTTAATTCGTCACTGGCTATAAATAGGAAAATACCCACAACTTCAATCCATTGAAAAGCATTTTTTTCATTCCTGGGAAAGTACTAGAAGATTGTCATATGATACTCGACTGTTATTTTTGACAATAGGCAATGCTTCACTGATTTTGATTAGGCAATTATAAATGAGAAAACAAGTAAAAATTTGCCAAAGATCACTGGCATGTGTAAAGGATAATCTCGTATTGAATAGATTTAAAAATAAGCAAAATGGATTTAACCAAGTGATGTTACTAAAAACATTCTGTGAAAGGAAAGAGAAAGGAATAAAGACAGCTGAAAGATATGAAAACACAGATAACTGAATTTTATATGACATGTTGTGATAAGATGATAGTTAATCAATAATTACAAAGAGCAGATGGCTAATCCCATTCAATTATCATCACATGAAAATTTCCATTAGCAAATCGCTCTATTCAGAAACCAATCAAAACTGGCTTTATTTAATTTAAAAGGTAAATTTGGCTATGAAAAATTTCTGATGTGCCCCTCCTTCCCTTGATGGCCTGAGCAAGTGCTTATTTTGCTTATAGGGTTAATTCACTACTGGATATATCATATTCACAATTTTTCAAAGGCTATTTTCAAACCAATTACCGTAAACTGCGTGCATGACCGCTGTTTCAGCATCAGATATCCCGTGGGTTTCTGTGGCAACGAAATTACTGGACGAAGTAGGAACAAAACCGACCGGAACTATACGGGGCTGAAAGGCGTCGGATCGATTAACCCTGGATCTGTAGGTAACCACCGCGTTCAAAACGGATGAAAATAAGCTGAGCTTGCCGACAACCAGTATCCTAGAAAGAAATGATAATTCATAATATACTAGGAGAAATAACTACCCAGGCTGGCAAGA
Organism: Halocynthia aurantium; assembly: GCA_013436065.1. NCBI lineage: Eukaryota > Metazoa > Chordata > Ascidiacea > Stolidobranchia > Pyuridae > Halocynthia > Halocynthia aurantium. Next base: position 23,104 of record QXVX01007093.1, read on the forward strand.
TATGCTGGAGACACAAACTACAATACCATTTTATCAATCCTATATCTTAAATAGAATATTTTCACAACCTACAATCATACATCAATGACCAACCATAATGGCACTTCAAAGAGGAGAACAATCCAACTCGGCTTATAATAACAATGACATGCTGACTAGTACAGAACAACAAAACACTACCACATAATAAAAGAATTACAAAACCAAAGAGAACTGAATTACCCATCATAGAGTTCCAGTCCTTGACCGACCGCTTGTTCTGCCAAAATGTTTTGTATGTAAGTTACCACATAGTCGTGCTGATCCAATTCTACATATTTGCTTTTGACGCAGGCCATTTCCAATTTGGGTTCAATGACATCGTCCCAGACCTGAGATGCCGATATCCCTCCACTAGAGAGGACCAGCAATCGTCTAGGACGTGCTGCTTCTGATTATTTGATGTATAAAAAAAATATTAACAGACAGTAAGATGCTAGGTGCCAACAACGACCTATACCTATTTTATGTAGCACATTTACTACTAGCTAGAAATCATTCAAACAATAGGCTTTGGTGGAGCCTGGGTATTACATTATGTACGGATTAACAACATTTCATGTTTGAATTCTTCTTCAACCCAGTATAACTATCACTAAGTGTACACTAAAAACATCACTTACGTTGTATAAAGTTTTTAATTTTTGTCGCCCACTGTATACATATCTCTCTACTAAAGCAAACGAAGGTGACTGCTTTTTCTCTCAGCTTGGGTCCATTCCTTTCCCTGAATACAAAAAACTTTCTATGACAAAGGACTTTGTTATTTATATTAAGCATCATGGAAACATTGCCTTACACTGCTGTGAATAAAGTGAAACCAATTGTTGTGCAGGTTCCAGCTCTAGCATTACGAACGTTTTTGAGTTTAACAGCACAGATCTCGTGCAAAAATATCACTCCGTTGTCAAGGGAGGCTTGTTTCTTTGGGGAATGACCTAAAAATAAGCCAATTCATAATGGTTGATTAATTGGATCTGATGATTAGCCATTATTTTTCTTATCATTATTGATAGGCACATATGCAGTAGCAAGAAATTCAGAAACATATATTATTTACTAGGACATGCAAACTAAGTCACCGGTGTAATCTGACCCTATCCTCAGTGCTCGAACGTGCTGATCTACATTATGAATAATCGGAATTTGCTTATCGGCGCATCCTTAAATTACAGCAACTAAAAATTTAAAATTCTTTACCTGAGCGTTGTTTTTTTCCAGTAACTGGCTCCCACTTTATAAAATCTCGGAACATGGTGACATCATAACTGATTCTATTGATTGAAAAGATGGCAGAGAGGGTCGCTCCTTCGTTTGAATCAGTTTTATTTTTTAATCCCAATCTTGGCATAGCTGTAGACGGTCTCTGTAATCTACAATGAAAGAAATAAAACTATGAATAAAATCCAAGCAAAAATATATGCCAACACCAATATTAGAAAATTGAGTACCAACAAATCACAAACACTTACTCTGCAGTTGATGACATGGAGCTCGGGTGTGCTTGGAATAAACTTGTCGTTTCTACAGTTTTGAACTGATTGGCAAGGAACAGCGAGAAGACTGTAAGAGATATTCAAGGGAATATTATTTGATTCAATAATTAAATAATTATTTCATTGTTAGTTTTGCGTGGATGGCACTGAACAACGACATTTTCCTCCGTCCTCAAAAATTCAAGTCTATCATACAATAATATACACCACTTCCTCGAATCATGGGTGAGTTCCGTTGTTGGAAATCATTAAATTAAAAATTCATATTCGAATCGGATTGTCACTATGTTACTGGGAGATATGTGATGCGTAAAATATTATTACAAGATAGTTTAATTGTGACGAATTATCCAAAAAAACATAAATGGATTAGCTAATAATTTTGTACCTTCTTTCTGCTTACCATCATTTTCCATTCCACGTTTCTCACACACAAAAGCCGTACTGGGTCTTTCATTACTTCCGTGAGAGTGTTCTTGGTCAGATATGAAACTTTCTTCTGTAACTTTATCTGAAGAACTTCTCCAAGAGCTGCTTGAACTCGTGATAGCTTCCCTCTTTCCCCAAGCGTGTTCTGGGGAAGATTCGTCTTCTTGGGAAGGTTGGAATATTTCCCAGCCTGCTTTTGGATGAAAGAGATCTGTACCGACTTGAAGTTGACTGGATGACATACTTGTTGAATTCAAAAGTGAACAGGTGCTGCATCAAATTGTCCCACTGGAGGAAGTATCGCTGCTTCTCATTGTATAGGATGTATGGACATGGACACAGTGATATTATCTAGAATGAGCACCAACCAATAACGAACCCCCATAGATATAACCCTGTAAAAATAGAAAAGCAAATTATTTACATTTCATATATTGTATCTGCTCGAGTGAGACAGCAAAAGACAAAAATTAAGCATGTTGTATCAAATGTGGTAATTCTTTCTTGCTTACTTCACTTCTGTAATGTAATGGAGAAGTGTACATTCATTCTGGACACGATATATCATCAATTTCAAAGATTTTAATCTACAAGCTTATGATTACCAATGAAAAAATAATCATGATACAGCAAATTCTGATTCCCGTTCATAAACTTACGTCAATCTAAACGCAAGCTAAATAGAAAGCACTTAACAACACCTAGCAGGGTACTTGGTCCGACCTCTTAAAACCATCGAAGCCTACTTAATGAAGCTCGTACTGCGAAGGTTAACCACACGTACCTGTTGGTACTCAGACATGCGCAAATACATAAATTGACTCGTCCTAAGACCTAATACGATATGGTTACGTAATTGCTGTATATATGTAAAACTAACTAGTAAATAAGATAGAATGATTAGGTAAATTATGTCCTGTTTAATTTTTATCATCACGAGTGCCTTCTTGATCCAATTCCCGTAAGCGTCGCACAGCGAGAGATAGCTCCCTTATTTGATAACGGTTGATATATCCAATAATATACTAGAATTTCTGAAGGATATGTAAATAGTAGGTAACTTCGTTACATATATCAATATTGACTGAATCCAAGCGAATTAATAAATTCGAAGAAAGAACTGTCTGTAATACAGACACTGCCTATATCGTGTGTGTAAATATACCTGACGAAATATTTAATTAAGAGCACCGGTTCCAGATAACGTGGTTTACCCTTTCTAGCAATCATGGAAATGAATGACGATAACTGTTACCTGGTTACGGATTCCGCTAGACTTGTGATCTGGATTTATCAATATTCGACTGCTATTCATTCCAAATATAAAATGAATGCATCGTCTTTCACAATCGATATTATCTTTGTTTAAACCGATCAAAGTCACGATCGATATTCCGCTTAACGGTTGTGAGATAGCCAATGCGGAATTAAGATGGTGAATTCTTATCTCTTTTTACAAGGTAAGATATCGTATTTTCAAAGAGATAGAGAGACCACCTGAATTACCTTAATAAATATTCCACAAATATGGAGTGAATTATTTTTTTAAGGGCTCAAAATTGGAGATATTATGAATCCAGGATATGTGGTAAATCACAAACAAAAGCACACTCCCCATACTACTGAATAGATCTACTCAGAAGTTCTCAAATTTATTGTATTATTCAAAACGCGATTGCATTATATTAATACTTTACATATTATATACGATTGAAAGTAGGTTTGTCCTTTTTTATCAGTACAAAAAGGAGGACAATTAAAAAGAATCAGATACATGGAAACATCATCACTGAAAAGTTCTGTTGGCAACTAGAATTGTATTACAATTATTTCAAGGTAATTTTGGTAAGAAATTCCAAGAGTGTTTTGTGCCACTCGTCCGGCTTATCTAAGTAACAAGCATGTCCAGCTCCTTTGAATTCTACCACTGTTCTGTTGGGTATGTTAGAGAGATTATCAAAAGAGGTTTTCCCAAGTATTGTATCATTCTCTCCTAAACAATAATAGAACATGGTTGCAGGTTGCATGACAATTTGAAAACAGATAAATACTTCATTTGTGATTGATGTATCTTACCATAAACAATTAAAGTTGGAACTGTAACACTCTGATATTGCTTCTGTGTGTAGCGCTGAGTGCCTTCCGGAGCAATTGGGATGTAACCTGTCATTGAGCTTCCATGTTCTACACAATAAGCAAATTAGTAATTTAACTATTCCTAATCAACAACACTGCCAGTAGTTTGAGCAACATTGAACCACGAAGAAATTCGATCTTGCAAGATTTCTACCAAATGAAATTGAATTACGCCAACTATTACCAAATAAATATGGTAGGGAGAACTGTCCACTCATGGACGGGCTGATAATGACAGGTTTCTCGATAGAAAGTTTGAGACAGATTTCCTGAATGAAATTGCTATGTGTATCCTTCAAAGAAGTGCCTTTAGAATCTCCATATCCTAAAAGAAAAACCAAGTATTACATTAAATAAATCTTTTTACCAGAGTGTAACTGAGATAACTTTAACCTCACACCAGGTAAGTCGAGAGCAACAGCTCGATAATTCCATTCAGCGAGTTTTTCCAAAGTCTTCAAATCGAGCCACGTCGCAGAAGAAAATCTCATGCCATGCAGTAGCAATATTGTAGCGCGAGGATTATTACCGCTACATTGCGCTTCGCGGTAGAATATTTCTCCGTCGCTGACATGCACAGACTTAGAATACACCGTTTCACTCATATCGTGAGTAATTTCTTGCAATAGTGACAAGAACAGACAAATCTTGCAGGAATGGTAATTGCACCCGGCTTTGCATTACTCCGATCTGGACCAGATAAGATATATACGAGGTTGAGATTATTAACCCTCTAAAATACACAGAGTAAATAATGCAATTGCGTATCTTTTTAATGTAGGTACAGGAGGGTTAATATGGTCTACCTCGTAAATATCTCATCTGGCCCAAATCATCGCTGTTTCGTTTACAAAATAATTTAACCATGTACTCGCTATAGCAAACTGCAATAGGAGACGTCAAAGTTCACTTATAATTCAAATCCCGTACCTTCGGATTACCAGATGACCCCAGGTATTATAAGTGGGGCCATGTGACATAAATGGCCTAATAAACAACTACCTATCAAATGACTCGATATTTTGGATAACAGCATTACACCTACGTGCAATTTGGCCGGAATCTGGCTCCAGATGTCTAATCACTTAGCAACATAACCGCAGCATTTAATTAGCATTAACAAGAAATTTCGATTTAGTATCATTTTATTTATAAAATTACAACTTTTGACAGTCAAAGGCTGTTAAAATAGTAACAAAATGAGAAACGCCTCACCCATGTAAAGTTTTTGTAAGTGTGTCACAAAAAGCGAATACCCTCAATGAAATTGAACATTTTTCATTGTTGTATAAGGCCATTGTTATTTGGCTCTGGATCGAGCCATAAATACTTATTTTGAAGTACTGCAGTCAACAATTTTTACATAACTTCAAATAAACATCATTCCAACACGAAGGAAAAAAAAAATTAGTTCCGCTATTTGAAAGTCTTAAAAGGACATGGAATAACAGTAATTTCTTACATTCTATTGGAAGAACCAATCCAGTAGATCATCAGACCTCTATAATAATACATTTCTTCATAGTTTGCATTGTCAACTCTGTACTCTGTACCATGCCAGATACAACACTACTTATAAAATCTTAATTTTTACTCAGTGTACTATTAAAGGGCATCTACAATATTTCAATGCATACCTAAGTTTCCCCGCCATACTTACATTGAATGATACCTAGCAGAATATCAATGATAAACTGCAGTTCTCAAAAACGATTCCCATCATAGACTGAGCAAATAATCGTCTTATGAAAAATGAGAGTAAGTATCAAACTTCTGCTGCAATGGTATTCTCCACTTGCTTTTCTTCATTGTTTTCAGTCTTCTCAGCCTCTGTATAAGATGAAAGAGTTATATCAATATGATACATACATAGGAAGCTAGTAGGCTGACACAGAACAAACTAGTTAGATATAAAACTATCTTGACTGCAGTAAAGCAATATCATATATTCATGCCATATCATGCATTTTCTTACCCTCTGTGTGGTTTATTTCCGCATTGTTTTCAGTCTNAGATAACTTCTTCCTTTGGATCAGCCTCATTCGTTCCGGTTTCTGGTTCCTCTTTAGTTACTTCTGGCGAAGGTTCCTCTTGCTTGACTTCCTCTGCAGGAGCATTTACTATGTTTGCATCTGCAAAAATTCAATGAGAGAACAAAATATTATTTATTATATTATATATATTCAAATACTATCAAACAGTAGATCTGTTTCTTATGTCAATTTAATATCAGTGAAACACTTATTACTTCCTTTACAATACTAGAACTAACCGTTTTTTTCAACGGCCTGCTCCTCTGTCAGTTTTTCTTCAGCCGTGGCATTAGCCAGTAAAGCTCCGTCATTATCAACCTTGCAAAATAGAATCTTGAAGCGATTGTACACTTGTTCGGCCTTTTCCATCAGCTTTGCACTTGCCTTGTATCTCCTTACCTGCAAAAACACTATCCTAGTCAAGGCATAGCCCAATAGAAGAAGAGGAAACATAGAATAAAAGCAGATACCTTTTTCACAGTAGAAACGAGGAATGGACATTTTTCTAACTGAGTTATGGTGATTGGGAACTTCTCAATTTCATCCAAAACATGCAACGCTTTAGGCACATCCTGGTAATAAATATGAAGTCTGTGTAAGGTTTGGAAGGGGTTAAGTATCCCTAACCCATTTCCCATGCAGCAATGTTGTACCATATTGAAAGGTGGAAATAGGAGTTGTTGATTTCAATATAAAATTTATACACACACACATATATAGATATATATATACGTTATGTCCACATTCTTAATCAATAATTCTTGGGAAGAAAATCTCTTAGCTATGAGCTATCGTTTGCATACTTCATACTTACAGGATTTTCCATACTGAGAGCCTGTTTTAATTGATTTTCAAACACTTCAATCTGTTGTAGTGGTGTAGGTTCTGGAATAAAATATTATATAATCTAATCCTGGCAATGCTGTGAAACCCTGTCAGTTCTGGTACTAATTGGTTAGTTTAAACAAGGCTTACGTGTGGAAACAATATGAGCATGTTTCTTTTTATCACCTTTCTCAGCGGCATCTTGCCCATTATCTTCATCATCAATTTTCTACAAAAAACATTGTTTTCAGGAAATAGCAACAATATAAATACGGTCTACGGACAATATTAAAGAATTGAATAGCTGGAATCCAACAATGAAAGGAACTAACTTCATTTTTTTGGTTATTTCGCTTATTTTCTTTCTCATGATCTGGCTTGGCAGGCATCGGTTTGATCTTAATCTAGATGAAAAATAAGGATAATTAGAAATAATTAATTAGTAACTCAATTCAATAAATGAAATACAACATACTCTTCTTTCTTCCATAGGCTCTTTATTCCTCTTTTGTTTCTTTCCCTTCACTTTCTCTTCTTTGTGTTTCTTCTTTCCTTCAGACTTTCTGTGTTCTTCTTTCTTCCTCTTCTTCTTGGGAACAACATTGTCATCTTCCTCTAATTTCTTTAAAATGGTGAGTAAAGCAAACAAATTAATATATATATCACATCTTCTTAGACAAGTGTGTCGCAGACGCGGACATTAAAATGTATTTATGTATCAGTATCTTTCAATCAACCTCTGGTTTGCTATTGAAATTGAATTGCTGTGTCGCGAGATTTTGTATGTTTAAAAAGTGTGTCACCAACTGGAAAAGTTTGGGAATACAATAATTCACCCACTGCTGATATTTTTCGTTTTTCATTTGTCACTCCTTCCTCGCGAATTTTCCTGTCAACGGTTTTTTCAATCTCCCTCATTTTTTTTTCTTCGTCATCTCGCCTCTGCCTATCTCTGTTCTCTTGCTTCTTTCTACGCTCCTCGTCCTTCTTTTTCCAGACACTGACAGCATCAGCTTTGTCACTGAAAAGCAACATATCATTATAGATTCAAAACCAAGTTCCTATTCAGTTAGTACAGTACTAAAAGTACCTGTCGTCTGAACTGGAGAGACTGGAATCGGAGACTGTTCTTTGAGGAGGAGGCTCTTTCTTTTTCCTTGGTTTCTTGACAGTGGAATCTCGCTTTCGTGGTTTCTTTTCACTCGCAGCTATTGATTAAACAAGGTTCAAATTATCACATCGAACAGAGTGGATATGATATTATACTGTTAATTGGAGCTATTAATTTTGATTACGTTTGACTGATGGCTTCGTCTTCTTCGCAGCTGGAGGCGCTTCATCACTTTCAGAGCCTGAACAAAAGCAACGACGTAAAATAATGAAATTGCAAACAACATGGCGAATAAATAGAATCGATGAATCAAAATTATATGATACTGACCGCTGCTATCTTCGGCTTGTTTACTTTTTCTCCTCCTTTTCTTAGCTTCATTTTTTTCTCTTGCACTGAAATCCTAGAGAAGAGAAAAATCCAGACGTGAATGAGCAGGTATAAATAATAGTTACTGCTCACAATTTTATCCTGGAATCAATACCAGTACAATGCTAATATTTGTGTTGGTTATTAAAAAAAAAAACAGAATGACAATGTGAGAGTTGAGGACAAATATAAAGGATGTTATTCACCTCATCCTCACTGGTATCGGGATCAGGAGAACTATCCGCATCAAAATCTTCTTCCTCTGAATCTGCTTCAGCTGTTGATACCTTCTAAATGTTTTTGTGATCAGAATCATTGATTACCATACGAACTATAGTGATGAAAGCAACTGCAAACTGCAATGGAAATACCACATTACCTGGGTTTTTTGCTCACCCTCTCCTTCCGACACCTTGTCCGCTTCATTCGGAGCTTCTGGAGCCTGCAATCAAACCAACATCCACGGAAAATTAAAAAAACGTTCCTCACTTTTNACACTACTGAGATCGCAAAACAGTAAACCTTTGCCAAGTCAGTATTTGCTTTAATTCTGAAGTAGCCATTGTAGCTTGTGCTGGTGTCTCACCTACAATAACTATTCAATCATTGCTTCCAAGTGCTATTATTTCTTTAGTGTTTAGGTGATATCTCTGTAAGTCATAAGACCCAAACTTTATGGCCTGTTACCTTATGAGGAGGCCCAAGCATTATGGCTCAGCAGGGGTTTACTGTACACATCCCTAACCTCTTCAGGATCTCCATTCGCACCACGAAATTTAACAGTCGGGTTGTTCTCGATTTCCCACAAACCTTCATTGAAGCCCTGTCTATTTCGAGGCAGACCATACTTTGATTTGTACTGCTCATAAGGATAGATTTCTTTTGCTGAGAGGAAACCTCTGAAATTTGGAAAAATGAGAACCAAAACTAGAGCATAGACTAAGATATTAGTGTTTTTGAAAATGTATTAATATCGAAAGCCCTCACGTTTCATGTGTTCCGAAAAAAAATATAGGAAATTTTCTGGCAGGAGGTTTCACAGCACCCTCTGGTAGTTCATCAATCTAGAAAACAGAGAGCTTTGATAATGAGGAAAAGTCATAACATGAAGTAATAGATAGATGCACCTACCCGTGCTGGCCAATGAGGATATCCTTTCATTTTAGCAAATATCAGATCTCCAGGATGGTATTCCCTCTGCTGTGGCATTTTCTATTCAGTTCTATTCGCCTTACTCGCTACAAAAGCTGGAATATCAAAAGGAACCATACAAAAATTGAGAATTTTCGCAGCAAGCACTAGCTTGGTAAAGTTCATTTACTCGCGTACAAACTGCTGGATTTAATCCATGTGCTATAGAATAAATTTACGTGATTACGCACTGAATACAGGATGTTTGCGACAAAAACACAGGCATATATATATATAATGTATCTTTCCAGCCGATTGAAAACCTAACGTTAATCTTTGCAAACAAGCGAAACAGAAACAAACATGTCCAACATCTCGCTCTGTGATTTTAGCGGCGCGTATAAGCTACCACTAGAGGGTGTTAACTAGAACTACGGAGCAATCACAACTGCGATGAATAAAATGGCAAATATAATTCCTTGAGCAAGGCAAATTCATTCAAATTGCAGTCTACCCATCCACTTAGGAACTGGTTCACCCATACCTTACATTCCTAATTGTATTATATCGGAATTTATAATGAAAAACATGCAGCTTATAATACATTTGACCAAGAAAAACTTTTTTGAAACCATTCAAGAACTATTTGAATCTCACCACTGACTCAAGCAACAACAAATTCACATCTTCTCAGTGTTATCAAGTCCAAATTGCTTAAAAATGTTTGAATTTAATTTCAAACAATTGTTTTATTACAATTTATGAGGTTATCGAAGGAATAGAAAACTAAGTGCTAATATTATTTAAAAAAATAAACTATATTAGAATTAGAAAGAGAGCCCGGTCACTAGTTGGCTAATTCACTGAAGATCTCCGTTCAATATTCCTCGTGTCAATATGCAGCACAATATCTATTATGATTCTTTCTATATTCACTGCTGTGCTAACAATGTTGTCAAAGACGTTGATTGTGCGCTTGAAATTTCATCTGTGATAGGTTCAGACGGTGTGACATCATATCCCATTTTCTTCAGTGACCTCGTTACAACATTAAAGGTGACCTTGACAAGAAACATTTCATTTTAAAAACAATAAACAGTATATTTTAATAACCTGTGCGAATCAGTTGAATTCAACCACTGCATATAACCAACCATACATACCTTGACATGTCCCTGAGAGCGCACTCTGGTGACATCTCGACCTTCTCCTTGAGCGACCACTTTAGGATCAACAAATTCAGGCCTCCTTCCGAGAAACCAACTTAAGAAATTTTGATTGAAAAATGTTCGCAGAGTAATTAAATTTGATATGAAATTAGCAAGCAATAAGATATAATGAAGATACAAAACCTAGTAAATTTTTGTAGCTTTGTTGTAGATTCTGGAACGAACATAGGAAGAATTCTTGTGTGTTTTCCTGGAACCATGGGTATATGGACTGCTCCATAACCCCTTACAACATCCTGACCAATGGAGTCAGGACCGTAACAGGAAACGACTAGCTGGGGCCCTGAAAATAATCTAAAAGTCAGTAAACACTACAGATAGGAGATATTTATTATATATTGGAACTTCAATATTTGTATCCTACAATACTATACTTCAATATGAATTAGATATTGATCTTACAGCCAAATGGATTTGTGCTTTTGTAAGTGATATCCAGAGGAAAGTTCCATACAAATAACTGTCTTTCATCTCTGCTTTTCTTTGTAATTTGAGAAATTCCTTCTTCTAGACCGGCGGTAACGGCCCAATCTTGACCGTGGGTTAACGAGAACTTGCAGTAAAGTTCGTCAAAATCAGGAAACTAGATAAGACACGACACAAATTTAGGTTTAACGCAACTAGCTCGTTTAAAATCACATAAAAACTTACCACAGCACTTTCAATTTGTCCCGTCGCCATCACCATAAACACTGCCGGATTCGGGTTGAGTCCAGCCATCTTTTAAAAGTAAAAACGAAACAAAACACTAACGTCGAAAAGTTTTTTAAATTTCAGTCATAGTTACAACAGAAGCTTTGAAAATAACATAACAAATATTTACCTGTAATATGTAGGTATCTACCACGATATTCCATCCGCATGTGAATCGAACGCCGTTCGAAAGTAAAAATATTATACCATTTAATCTAACATTATGTTATTATCACTACCATTCTTTAGAATTTTATATTATCTCCTATTTTAAAATATTCCCCACCATCCAAAGCGAATAAATACAATAATGTTGGAAATAGGACATATCCATTTACAAATTATTATTTAAAGGTTGTAATTATATCTGGAATGACATCCCATGTTATATGTTAAATGTTTCACGATACTGCCACTAGTGGTGATCTAATAACCTCTTACATTTTACGTAAATACTGCGAATTAACCTCCAAAGTTCCCAATGAACATGTCGACCATTTTTCAAAGTTAAAACATACCAGAATGAATAAAAATGTTCATAAGATTCAACATTCCCAAATATTGAACCTTAAATACAGCACACACCTCGCTGGCTGAACTGGATCACTGTAAAATTTTAACTCAAGTCGGGCTTATTTTCATACAAATATAATCCATATAAGATTCTTTTACTAAAACAGCGAGCACGCCAGGATTCGAACCTGGAATCCCCCCCCCCCCCCCCAGACGCGTTATCCATTGCGCCACGCGCCCACTTAACGATGCAGCTGCTGAAAATTCAATAACATATTTGTTGTTACAGATTTGACAAGCCAAGCGAGCATGACATGAACCTGGAATCCTCTGATCGGGTGTCACACGCGTTACCTCTCTTCATTTTACACACTTACCCAAGATAGAATAGCTTGTTACATCGAAGCATTCTACTTTATTAATTAATCACAAAAGAAACACATTATCATTCACGTATTTACACGTTCTAACTCCTATAAAATGGAACACGAAAATATTTTCCGAGTAAGGCAGATATGCGTAGGCTATACTTAAAAAAAAGATCCCAATATAGTTTACTTATACTAACAAATAAAATGGTTAAACTATTCTATATTAAGTAACACATAATACAAAAATCATAGATCAAAGCTAATTAATTCACGTCATAAAGAAACTACGTCCAAGCAATCTTTAATAATTAAAGCTCACAGTGACAACGAAGTACAATCAATTTCTAATTTCCTAATACTGTTATGTGTTGTTATACTTACTTTTTAAATCCTATAAAAATTATCAGGAATTTCATATATATATAAAATAGTAAATCTATCCCTAAGAGCTAATAAGACACTTACTAAAACACTTGACTAAAAACTATAATTAATGCTACTGTTTTCAATGACACAAAATCCATTCTACTTAAAGTGGTGACTTATTTTGTGTCACACAGAATCGCCACTCCTCTGAGAGTCCAGTGCTCTGGGTTCAGAACCGTACGCAGCTTCAGAGGGAAGATGTAGGTTAAATCGGTACGCCTAGGTTTCTTGTACACCGGACAAGAGTAGATATTCATTGCGCCTGCTTTCTTCTCCTCTTTTAGCCCGCCTGCCGCATTAATGGCGTACACATGAACGACAGGTATTTGACAAAACAAAACTTTTGCCTGGGGTTCAACGAGCTTGACGTTGCGCCTGTCCCAACCGGCGCCGTCCAAGTACAAACCATACACGTATACACCACCTAGTGACGTGATAAATTAAACATATTGTGCATCTGTTCCAGTATAATGATGATACTGTAATAGTATGATGATAACCAGTGGCATAGTGCTGTGGGAATCTCTTGAAAGTGGAATCAATTCATCAGTAAGGCCTGTCAAAAAACTTGACTCTGACCCAACATACATTGGACCCAATACAATAAACTGGTATTTCTCAACATTTGTCAGAAAGATATCTTCACAATTCTTTTTGGCACTATACCACTGATGGAATTTTTTGTAAAGTATCGATATTAAAATTACCTATATCAACTGGAGGAGGTGATGTGATATCCTCCTTCATCATCTTAGTTACGTCATTATGGAGAACGACCCAGTCCAATGCCCATCCCTTTGCAGTGTGAGCGCGAGTGACTTCCTGTCTCATTGCAGTCAAGAAACCCTTTAAACAATGCATGCATTATATCCTGGTTCTCTAAAGATCGTAATCAGTTTTAAACTGAAGGAATAAAATGAGGAATATTACTTGAGGATTGAAGAATCCTGTCATCCAAAATTGGTTAGGTCGGCCCTCAAATATCCAGGAGAAGAATTGAGCGTGTCTCTCCAGAAGCTCTGTGAACCAGAATCCAAGGGTTGTACTATCCCAGGAAATCTATAAGAGCCAAATTGTACTTGTAGTAATTTTTGATAAGGATGTTTCGTCCTACACTCTATTAGAATGTCATAGACACGAAATCAAAACAGATAATGCAGTCTAATGGAAGAACTGCACTTAAAATATTTACTACAGCGCATTCTCATTTCAATAAAAAAGGGAGTAAACGAAAATCCTGCAATATTTAACAAAATGCATACACTAGCAAAAAAAATATTTTATAGAGCAAAAAAAATGTGTTGATACGTCAAAAAAAGTAAAAATGCTACACAACCTATTTATGATTAAAATTACACTATGACTATAACATACAGTACAAACATGGGAAGAATTATTTAATACCAAGTTAAGTTATTATTATTCCATACCTTTTGCCAAGCCTTTGGAATCCTAGCATCAAACATTTGATCGAGTGCATCTCTCAAACTCTCGCTCATAATGATCGTACCGTCAATCGCAAGTTTGAGATCTTTCAATGTGATTCTCACCATAGTGATGACTCTTTGCATACGATCGATCTCTTGTCGTAAGAAAATATTCATCGGCTGTATGGCTCCCATCTTCTGCAGTCGACCTTTGACCTAGAGAGGGGATATTAGAAGTTAGTTACCATCTCCATAAAAAAACCTGTGAGAAGACAATCTGATATATAATCAGCAGAATTACCTCGTGAGGGAGGAAGTCTTCTGGTAGTTTATCCAGCATTTCGTCAGCCTGACGGAAGACAACACTTTCACGAGTCTCACCTGCTCCACCACTCGACTCTTTTGGCTGGATGCTCACTATGGTTGAGAGCGAATTATTGGCATAATTGGTCTGGATTGAAATAGAAATACACAGACTCATTTTTACCATGTAGGAATAAAATTTAACATACCATATATGTAAGAAACTATATAATACAAGCAGAAGTACCTGATCTTGCCCATATATTAATTTGCTCACATACAGCTTGTGCTCATTAAAACAGGCAGGTAAGACATGTGCCATTCTCACCCTATAAAAATTAGTCTTATTCCAGGTCCCCCAATCGACCCCCAGGGAACTTGTGGCACTGTTAGATTTATCATATAAGTCTTCTCATTTTTCAGTATCAATATCATGGGAAACTTTTCAACAATTCGGAGTTTAATTTTATCAATGTTATCACTGTTGCTGTGGCAAATTTCACAGCTCTGGTCCAAGATCAGGCAGATGTACATTGACATATGATTTGATACCTGGTATGTGATGTCAGCATTTGGATGCAGTCCCATCACTTCAGGAGTATCAACCAATGGTAAAAGCTCGATGTGAGTATGATATTCACCAATTGTTTTGACCCGTGGAATGTTATAGCCTGAAATTGTCCAGAAATACTGATTAAAAACAGAATCTCGTAAACGTCTATACTCTATCTATGGCATACACTGGATTCTACCAAATTAGATGGGGGTACTTTTTAAGCATGTTTAGGGAAAATATAAAATGATTTGCAATACTAACCTTTGTAAAACATAAATTTCTCAGAGAAAATGTGTTCTCCGAACCACACTCTGCAATAAGTGTTAAGCAAAACCTTGTCCAAATCATCTGTGACTCTACCTCCGAATTGGATTTCACCAAGCATGTAGCGAACTGTGTTCCATGAAACGCCCTGAAAATAAAATCAAGGTGCATGTAGGTACATTGGATTACCCGGATCATTCGTTCATCATATGGATACCTAGATTTCTATGTATATCTTCTCATAATGAGGCTCAAGTATTCCGGTCTAAATTTATACCAACTGGAATTCACTATTTCTAAGTAGAAGTATTTCTAATTCCAAAGAATAAAAACTTTAAATTACCTTCTTGATGTCCATATCATCAAGGTGGTTCTGTATGAATTGAACACTGGCTGTGAAGTCAGCTTGATTGAACTCATAGGGGATGTTCCAACCAAGCGGACCAAATTTTCTACGTTCTTGAACGGTTGTGTACAGGAACGCAACACAGAAGAGCATCGGTTTCCATTGTGGCATATTCGAGATGTCAAGGAATTCCTGAAAGATTTAGATATCAAAATGAACTTTTATTCATGAGTTCATGAACAGTTCATTCATTTGTCGTATACTATTTGACTATATGGTGTAATTTTTAGGTTTATACCTGGGTTATAGCGGAATAGGTTCGCTTCAGTCCAGCCTTGCATCCCTGAGGGGGCTCGTTGGTGAATTTGATGGAGGACTGGAGAAGATTGATTGGGAAGTTGTTATGCACTTCAGTCGTTATCCAGGTTCGATAGTTTTCGTGAATGCTCTCAGTCGTTTGAATCTTGAGTCAATAAAATCAACGATTGCAAATTAAGTAATGCTCCTATACCTTTAGCATAGTTTTTTAAATGTTACTGTAGGTCAGGGGTGTGCAACCTTGTAGCACTCGCGGGCCAAATACACTTAACNACTGTAGGTAACCACATGCTAAGTTGTAATGTTATAGATCAAGAAGATAACAACTGCATGAATTGGTTTGATAAATCCAGGCATTGGCTTCCAGAGGTAATGAAAGTTTGCTGAACTATACCTGTTCCAGAAGTTCATCCATGTAGTTCAGTCCAAGATGGCAATTCTGCAAGAGAAGCCAACCACCATCCTGGAAGCTCTGTGCAAGGAGTCTTCTGGCATGGACTTCCTGACCTTGACCCATCGAAATGGCACGGCAAGCTGCAGGAAATAACATGCAATAACAAATTGAAATATTTTGCGATAACATAAATGCAAAACTGAATGACTGGTACTGTATTACCTACACTTGATTTAAATGTCGAACATCCATACATGATGTTGATGTAAAAAGAAATTATCAATGCATACCCAGTGCCCTTAAAAAAATACCCTGTGATAATTCCACTGTAGCACCCCTAACATTTGTCCCAGAGACGATCTTCTTTAACACACAAAATAAAAATTATTGCATACGTATTGATTTGGATCTGGCAAGTCTCTCAATGTTCTCAGTTGGGTCTGATCCCATGCTCAGAAAGCAAATCATTGGCTCTCTGTTTGTTGACTCTACTAACATCTTGTCCAGATCCAGTATAACAGCTTCAGCATATCTCTCTCCCATCGAAGATGAGATGTAATGACGAGCCTGAAAATCCACAGGATTTATAATGAGTTGATATCGGGAATAAATATGTAAAAGGTTTCTGGAATATTGGATTGAATTGGGTCTCTGTAGTAGTAGGAATTCCAACCTGCGCTATAGTTCTATCAGGACACCAACTTCTGATCAAGAGGAGTTTTCTGAAAGTGTCCAAGGAAGAGGAATAACCTTCCGGCATCGTGGCTTCTTCAGGAGCCTCCTCATCAAACCAAGATTTCCAGCCCTGAAACAAGTTATAAAAGAATGTTGCCCTACAATATTACTATATGGAAACGATAATGATCTATGTTAATTTAAAGCTAATTTTAAGTATTAACTAATACAGTTCTAAGACATTAACATTTCTCCACTTTGATCACCTTGTCATTTCTGCTAATCTGATTCAGCAACTGGCCAAACTGAGAAAGTTTGCAGAGCTGAACTAAATTGAGCCAAGTCATATCTTGAATCCATTTCTTTGGCTTTGGTTCCACAGCATTCAAATCCAAACTTGCACCACCTGTTGATTGGCCAAGAAATCTTGAAATATATCCATAACAAAAATTATAAAGAAATATAAAAATACCTTTGATAAAAGTCTGGAATTCTTGATACGTGATGTTACCAGCATACACATCAATCTTAAGTGTGAGCAGTAAAGTGTAGAGAAACTTGTGCTCTTCATAGAGTCCTCTTGCTGAGTACTTGAAGACTTCAAATGTCAGACAGTGAATAATGTTGGCTATACGCTTGGCGGGAATTGGTGATTTCGCAGAATGTTCCAGCGAAAAGTCGAAAATTCCCAAGAACTGACGGAGGGATGTCTAAATCCAAGGAGATCACAACATTATTTGCTTCGGATTTCATATGAAGAGTACATTGATTGTGGGCAACCCAATGTTTAAATACCTGATACATGACATTTACAAGCGACATCTCCACTATAAGAAAATAGAGAATGGAACCACGGGATGCAACTGGACGAAATTCTTCACGAGCTGTGTTGATTTTTAACTCGGTGTCTGCAGCCACCGTGAGTTTCTCGCTCACATCTTCTGCCGTTTCTTTGGTAACCTGAAAATGTGTTTGAGGATTTAAATGAAAGTCTTTTAATCCTACTACTACAGCATGGGGAGAATAATCAGTACTGAGCTATTGAGATATAAACATGATGTTATCTATACCTTCAACACTTGGATGAGAGATTCATCTTCAACCAGGGAGCCTTCAGTGGATGTCAATCTATACAACAAATTATCTTCAAGTTCTTGCATCTTCCTCTTGTTAGCAGTAACCTCTTCCATGAGTGCCACACGTTCTGCTTCAAGTTCCTGTAATAAAATGCAGTTTGTTGATGTAGACACGGCTTACAAGCTTTCACTAAGGGATATCAGGTTATCTGACTTTAAATACAAATAAAATATTATATTAATAATAAATATATATTATTTGCACCTGCTTTTCTGTAAGAATGACACGTCCAAGCAGTTGATCTTCCAGTCCCTTCATAGTTACAGTGAAATCAATTATCGAAGTTCTTGCGTATATCTCTGGCGTGTAGACAGGATTCGCAAGCTTTGTAGTGATGTACAATTTAAATCCTTTCATCACATCAACTTCTTTGTCTCCCACTTTGACCTGGTAACATAATATTAATTAATTTAATAAATTTTTTATTTTATCTCTTGCATACATTTTACTATAATTTATAAATCCCTGCATACAAGTACATGATCCTTTAAAGTGGTAACATTTTTATCAGCTGTATGTGTTGAATATTTCTATAACATTTTAAATTTCAAAACAATTTTAAAATATTCCAAATCTAATAGAATCAATGTCACACCTTGAATGTCGATCCAGATTTTATGAAGTTTTGTTCAAGCACATTATCAAGTGCAGGATCCAATTCTTCTCCAACATCTTCAATGAGCAGGGGGCGTGAAAGAGAAAGGGCATCTTCAAGGTGGGTTCTGAAGTACTTGTGGTTGAGTGTTGTCACCTTATAGAAATCAATGCAAGTTTAATTCCTTCCTTAACAAGTCGATGCTGAAAAGATGACAAAGAATTACAAAAATATCAGTGTAGGTCATACCTGAAGCTCATTATTTTTTTCTCTGTTACGAATCCAAATTTTTCCTTGTCCTTGAGGGTCTATCAACAGCGGATATCGTGTCGCACGTGTGACGATGATTCCATTCTGCACGGACAATTCATCATTCGGCAAACCCTGCAAGTTCCATTCCCCTATTGTCACATTGTCCACCAGCATAGATATAAGGTTGATTTCCTACAGAAATAAAAAAATAACAATAAACAATATATAATAATGTGATTGTTACATTATTAAGTACATTAGTTATATTATATCACCACCACCATGTAAACAAAAAGTAAATTTCATCACACATTATCAAGTATTTTAAAAGATGTCTGAGATTTCTTAGCTATAATACTTCCAACCAGTATTTTGCTTCAGTAAACAAAATTAAAATATTTTTTATTTTTTATCCACATTTCTCCATTTGGTCAGACTGTATCTTTACTATCTGCTAACCTTGGAAAGATATCATTCCTTAGATCGGATATAATATAGAAAACTGTAGGAAAGAGGCTCGCCATTGAATAATGATTACAAACCTCAGAGTATGGGATCTTCGACAAACTCATTTCTTTTTTCCATGAGGTTATTAGCAAAGTTCTAAAATCCTGGTTGAAGGGACCCGAGTATGACAAGAATCCGGTAGCAAGAAGCACATCACCAACGAGTTTATTGATTTGATCCTGGAATCTTTTTCCAGCCGCTGTCCAACGAATCTGTAAAAAGGACAGCTGTCAAATATCTATGCAACGGAATAAGCCATTCTTTAGGCATGCAAGTGCTGCAGTGTGTGTGCTAAAACTTCAAGCCAACATTTAATTAAAAAGTCTACCTTTTCACCACCCAGTCCTTCAATGAGTGCACTTGCATTCACCATTTTTCTTTTACAAGCCTCGGCATCATCTACCAAAGCTTGCTTGTGAGACATCGCTTTGTCGTATTGATCTTGCACGACCTTCAGTTCCCGATTTTTTTCATCGAGTGTCGCTTGAGCACCGTTGAGATCTGCCATTGCTTTGCCTAGTCTGGCTTCTTGTACGATCAAGTTAGCCTGTAAAGATGATTCAGCAAAATGATAAAAATAGCACAAAAAAAATATATGACTACATATTATAATAATAAAAATAATCCCTTTTGATTAACACAGCAAATGCGACTTAGCATTACATAAAATACATACGTACCTTCAATGGCAAGACTTCCTTGTTGATGGTATAAAAGTAAGCCATAGCTTCGGCCCATGAGCACAATCCAGCCACATTACCACACACTTTCTTTGCTGAATCAATGTTGAAATCCTCCATATTTAAGTAAGGCATAACCAGTTCCACTGTTTCTCCATTGATGCTGTCCTTAAATACAAATACACAAGATGCATCAAAAATAGTCACCTTATCATCAAACAAAGCTGTGTGCCAGATAACGGAGAAAATTAGAGAGGTTCAACATACATATATCAATATTTATTAAAATGAAACTAATACCTTTGGAAATGTAAGCAACATGTTCAGGAAACTTGAATTGTTCATCAACTTGAGGGCCTCACCCCAGGACGGTTTAAGGGAGGGTTTCTCTGGATCCTGTTCTACTGTGTTTACACGACGTTGCATAAGAATCAAGACGACGTCCATGATTCTCATGATGAGATGAGGAGGCTTTCCGAGCTTGCGAACGGTGGCGATATCTGAAGGCTTCAGGGTCTGCAAGGCGGCCTCGGCAGCTGCCAAAGCGGGTTTTGCGGCTGCTAACTTTTTTTCGGCTTGTCCTTTGTCGACGGCGATCGTGTCCACAATATTTTGAGCTTTGTCCTTCACTTTTTGGACTTCTGCTTTCACGGCTTCAGCCGCAGTTGCTTTGGTAGTCACTACTTTTAGCACCTAAAGATATATTTTGCAGATTACGTACTACAGTCAATGATTAACACATAAAGGTATCATTCCATTACATAGATAAACTAGCATATTACATTTCACCACAATGACATCACTCAAACTGATCTAATTCAGGTCAGTAATTTGAATTACATATATCTATGTGAAGAACAGAAACCTGATCAGCCTCCTTAGAAGCAACAGCAAGATCTTTTTCTTTCACCGCCAATTCTTTTGAAAGTTCACTAACAGATTTCTCAGCTTCTACCAACTTCTCTAAACCAGTTTTCATTCTCTTTGCAAGAACTCCGATCTCATTCAATTTCATACTGTACAAAGTAATTTATTTCAGTCC
>QXVX01007094.1:0-19877 GCA_013436065.1 Halocynthia aurantium
CTCTGCACATATCTTTTGTGTACATAGTTTTGCAAATGCTGCTAGAGTATTCCATGTACCTTTTTGTGGGGTCCGGATCCGGGAACGGGTCGGGGTTAGGGGTTGAAATTCAAGTGAAAAAGAAGTGAAAATTATTCGAAAGATTTATAAGCCTATCCCTAAGAAATCTTTTGTCTTTTTCATGATTAACCATGATAAATGAATTTTGGAGCAGTTTTCAAGTAAAAACCAAAAACTCCGAATTATTTTCAAGTACTGTATATGCAGTTACTTATAAAAATATTTAAATATTTAACCTTTAAAACTGGGATGGGATGTATTCAGTTTATTTACCGTTAGATGAACGCTATGCAGGACCCAGTTAGCCAAGCAAGGTCAATGTACTTTCCAAGAACAAAAAGGGAACGGGAAGCGGAAAAGTATAAATCAACATTGTGCCATTATATTCAGTGAATTATTTGCACATCGCGAAGACTGCAGAAGCGAATAACAGAGAAATGTTTATTCTAAAGCGGGGGAACGAAACTTAGGACAAATCATGCGATGAATCACACTGAAAATCAATGAGCTTCAATAATTAGACTGACATGTTTTGTTTGTATTTGACTAGACTCTTGCAGCAAAGGAGCAAAGCATGAACAAAAAGCGACTGGGCGTCTCAAAAGTCACTCTACATATTGATGGTCATTTTTTCACATTTTCGTCCAATCCAATGAATCACAATTAGAATTATTACGCAATTTTGGTGCAGGACGAATTGCTATCAAATGCAATTCCGATTGTGTAATAACAGGAGAGAATATACTTCGATAAATAGAGAAGAAATGACCCACTGAGGGCATAATCCAGTATAACGCCAGCAAAATGGTAGCGCAATATAACTCATCCAAATCATAAAGAAATACAATTTGTAGCGTTCAATTCTAGATCATGCGAATGATCATAGTACATATCATGTCATTTCCTATACACACGAAACAAACAATGGATATACATAGTATGTTGCGTAGCGCTGTTTAAAACCGCTTCTCACACTGACAATTTTCTACAGCAGTAGAAAATATTTGACTGCATTTTGGTTCCGCCATATATTATTGGCCTTTCGAAATAAACTACTAAAGATGACGTCTATTCAGATATACATACAGATGTCGTACCAGACTGTACAGGCGCATAAAGAGGAAAAAAAGGCCAGGAAATAGTAATCACTTATCATCATTCTAACATATTATGAACTATAAATAATATATGGTGCGCCTCAGATTTTAAGAATTAGATAAACAAAAAAAAATATTGGTCGATAGTGTGCTGAAAAATAAGGGAAACAAAGACATTATTGGTTGGAGGGAACTGGCTGAAAAAACCAGCAACTTGTTGCGCGACAAAAAAGATAATCCCAGACAGCTATTGATACCAAATTTTGTGTTAGAGGGTACCAGTTAGTGGCGTACCAGCACCTATGGCAAGCTCCCCTGTATGAAAATCTGACGTGACATCTTATAGATAAATTTACCATAACACCAACTTCAAAATACAAGTCAAGGCTGAGGAGATATTAATTACCGAATGATGTTACTGCATGGAAATTAGAACTGCACCTTTTATTCTTTCACTATGTAATTTATTTCACATTCTATATAAGCGTGTAGATATATTTAAGGGAGCTTGGATTTAGAAAGGTGTATGTATGTTCTTTTCAACTGGATGGATGACTGTATACTGCATCTTGTACCACAACTAATATGTTTCATATACTAATTGCATAGTAAGCTTCTGGTAAACGCATGCAAATTCATGATAATTAGATTGAAGTAGTGCTGCATTATTTTGAATGACGACTCATCCGGCCGATATAGGATGAAAGCCTAAATACACCTTATAATTTTGGGGCTCGAATTATCCAACGGTATATACGGTATGTCTAGATTTACCGATCACAAAATACATTCAGACTTTCCAGGAAATACGATACCTCATATTCCGGAACAGGATCGGGAAGTATTACCACGGCTTAGCAGTACAGTATTAAGCATATATATCTATGTCTTCATCTATTGTGCCACGAAGCCATGCGAGTTATAATGCGATTACAATGCGTTAACGATTTGTGCATTCAAATCTATACAAATTGAAACAAATCCAGGAAATCAAATGATTCATTCGGATGCAGGCTCATCGCGCTAGCGCAAATGCTTCTATATCTAGATCATATAGTATGCAAGCTGGTGCCAGTTACAAATATCGTGAATAGAACCAGTGAGCTGTAGTTTGCTTTTAAGAGCGACATAATCTTTAGGCCGGTAGGTGCACAGAATAAAGGAATGTAACCAGTAATTACATTCCTTTATTGTAATTATATTTGCAAGTATAGAGTATAGGTACTGACGTGACGTCGTGGATAGGTTCTTGGAAAGTGTGATTTAAGTGAAACCACGTTAACTAAACTAATTTAACATAGGCCCAATGATCTAAATAGTGCACGTTTAACAGGAATAAATCGAGGAATTCATTTTGCAAGAGGAAAATTGTACGGGCCCAATGATGAAAAAACAGTATACGTTTAGCGCTAATTGGAACAGGGATTAGTCGAGGAATTCATTTTGCAAGGGAAAAATTGTACGGAGCAAGTATTGCCGCCACTCAATTCAAAACCAAAAAATAGCAAACATGACGAGCTTCGCACGACATTCTTCATTGCTATTTGTATGATTATAGCACACTTAGTCATTTTTATTTAACATTTCTCTTCATCAATGTTACAAAGAAACGTCTTTTTTCGAGGGCTCACTGTACAAATGAAGGGTTATTGCTGATAAGAAATGAAGTCCCTCAACATTTGTTTATGACTTCCGCAGTAGTTAGTTAAACTGAATCTACTATGTAATTAGGTTTGCTCAGCGCAGTCCGGACAAATTCACAGTTGGAACATTTATGTATGTTTGATTAGCGCTTTGCTAATTTCAATATTCAATGTATGCTGCTGTAAGGTTAATCTATATTTAAATGCATACCGTGAAGCTCACCAAAGCAGCGGTATTCTACTTCCTTATACCAATACTACCATGTCGGTGTGTCCAACATGACATTCATCGTACTGAATATTTTTATTTTTTTATTTTTCCAGTAGTAAATCAATACAGGAAGTACAGGCAGTGGACTATGGAGCAGATTTTCTCAAGTTATATGGACTGCATGCGTAGAAGACGATATCTATTGGTGAGTTTATTATGTAAGTTTGGGCTGAACGAGGCGTGCTGGGGATAGCCGAATTAACATAGTTGCCTGATCAGCAAATTCTACGGGTACCACGCTTCCTTGGGCCCCGCGGTTTTACTATTTTTTAGTGTTTTTGTCGGGTAATTTCGTGCATCAGAGAAGCAGACTCAGGTACAGCAGATAAAGATTTTTTTAAACCACCCAAGCCCTACCGGCGATAGCAGCAAACGCACTATATAACGTGATGGTATTTAGTTTATTTGATAAACTGCACGCGGTAAGAGATTGAAATGAAAAATGATTCATTTGCAAATTACCATCATTTCCTATTATCATTTTTAGGCTTCCTTGGCGTGCTTCATATGGACAGTATTTATGATATACATTGCAACGATTGAATGTCTTCGGGCTTGCATACTACACAATGCGATGACTTACAAACCAAATATCGACGATCTACAGTCGGTATACAACATGAATGAATCAAACAGTAAAATGTTAGGATATCCTATCTTCGACAGTCGTATAATCTGTTACGATACCTCGTTTATAACTGTTGGTAATATCGGAAGGTTTCCGAAAAACACATATTTGCTTTCTGAAATGGAGCGATGCGAATGTACAGTAACATTCAGAGAGAGATCCGATTCACCGAGGAGATTACTGCTTTATCTTTGGGATGTAATAATGTGCTTAGTACAAGATCTGGGAAACGGCAATGAAATTTCAAATTTTCGATCGGAATACATGAAATATGCTTTGTACACGTTCTTATCGCGCCCATGCAACGAGCTTGTAGTTGGAAATATTATATTAGGTTCTGCATGCGCCTTTACGGGCATTATCTGGCTATTTTACACAATCCACTTTTATGTGATGTACAGAAAAGAGGGAATGAATGAACATTATGATGAAAAAAAATTAATTACAACAATAGCTTGATACCACACGGATTACATGACTCTACAATACTGCGTTCATTGGTGTACATTACAACTACTGCCCCGATTGTCACTCCAAGCGGACGCCTTTGACTGCATTTAAACTTTTCATTGTAGTGTGTGTTTCAGATTTCTTTTATTATGATTGTTTTTATTTGAGAATGAATATCTGTTATGGGGATTTTTTTTGCCTTTCATTGAGAATAAATAAATATCGGTGAAAAACTAATTGCTTGTGTGACCTCCGAATACTGGAAGTTGCGGAACTTGCGTGTAAAATTGCAGCGAAATTCTAGTTATCCATCCGTAGTTTACAAACGACTATATTTCGGGAAATCAGCGAAATGGCGGTGTACTAACGTCTAAAAGTGGTAGGAGCAATGTAAGATGGTGTTTAAAGAAAATTGATAGAAAGATTCTTTATCTCAAGCTCCGAATTTTGTCTTGGAAATATTTTAGGAACCAGTTCTCCCTAATTTGAATCCCTAATCCCTTTACTTTGACAACAATTCAGGAACTGGTTTTGCTGATTTTCATCATTTCAGTAACCGGTTGGCGAAGTGATTTGCACAACAGGCAACGAAACAACTACTGGGACGCATCTGGAATCGGAAAAAGTTTATTTACCCGCGTGGCATGTGCATCTCGGTGTTTATTCAGCAAGTCAGTTTTCTATATCACATTAGGTGTTGCCACTCAAGTAGACGGTAAACAGGAGAGCCTCCGGTATGGTGCTAATCACAAAACAAACAAAGTTTCGGAAGTTAATCATCCCAATGACGATATTTAGAAAGATATTTCGTGCTTGCGGGCGACCAATGACCAATACTTGACGCGGAATGTAAATGTACTTTATAGACTCAAGTACGATCGGCTCCGGCAATTGGGCGCTACCGATCGGAAGGGGAAACGACTAAAGTAGTTATGTCATCATTGGAGAGGATTCATATTTAACTAATTAGATTTAGACCGACTGGACGGGTTCCAACGTCATTTACAGTTAAGAGGGCAGTGGTGGGTGGGATTGGTTTCGCACCGATTACTGACATTACAAAAGTCCGCAGAACCAGCCTCTGAATTGTTTTAAAATTAACCTTTTCCCTTACCAGCGAACTCTTGAAGTAGAAATGGAAATTTATAAATCTTCTCACCCATTTTTGAATCAAGAGCATCAGTTTTCTCTCGAATCACACCACTGTCTTGAGGTACATGTATATGAGGAGGAAAATTCGCAATAGAATAATCCCAGGATAATCAGGGTGTACTTGACCGGTACACATCACATCTCAGCACCCCATACTTGAAAAATCAAGTATTAGACGTAAAATCTATAGCTGGGTTACTTACAGAGCGTGAATAAAATCCTAATTGCCAAATAATTGAAAATACCTTTATTATGTCAATTCAACACCTAACTTGTTAAGTCAATATGCTTATCTTTTTACATCACTGCAATTATCACTTGTTCTTATCATCGATGTTATAAAATTTGACCTCGCGAACCCAGAAAACGTCAAACGTAAGCTAACGTTCACAATACAAACGAATAGAGCTGGTGGTGTAGTTAAGGAGTTGGGGCCACAAAAATAAAAATACTTCAAGTGTATGATAATCATACAAACGTTGAACAATAACACAATGCTGTACGCAGAAGCACTCCGTACAAATTATATATATATATCCCAATATGCAAATATTTGAATATCACTGAGAAGGTCATTGCCTTTGGAACGACCACCCTCTTACATCCAGGATTGTTCAGAATTGGAAAGGAAGCATTTGAGTTTCTGACAACTGACAAACACTATATTACTCATGGATTTGATGGATGATGTTTGGATCTAATGCTACCGTTGGACAGATATGGGGCAACAAAGGGAAAGGTAAATAACTAGACCGACTTTGAACATTGTTCTTCTTGTGACAAAACACAAACGAGCGGAGTAAAAGAGCATCCGGCAATTGAACTATGGCCTTTTTGTCGCACCGTGTTGCGCAAATAAGTAAGTTTTTAGATTTCGATCGATGGCGCAGATGTTCAAGAAGCAAATAAACCGCTTCGTGTGGATTTTACCTATTTCTTACTTTCAATTCCCCGTCAATACGCAATTTGCGTCAACGGTTAGTAGCTGGATCACCAGCATCGACCGCTTTTATGTTGTGTTTGCGACGAATAGTGAGCAAATACGATGGTGCGATACCATTGTATAAAACACAAAGGAAATGGACAGCATATTTATCGAAACAGATTCCGTTTTTTACGGGGAAAAAGAAAATAGCAGATGGATTCTTATGGGCTGTGGTAGCAGATCTATAAAGTCTGATCGAATTGGTAAAATTTCGACACTTCATACTCAGTTTTACAGTAGATATGCAATAATAATATTCCACAAGATAATAGGAAGTTGGAGCGGTTACTTTGAGGGACAATCTCGCAATATCTAGGACATCAACAACTAAAACCTTGCATTTACTGCCATCCATTTATTATTAGTATGGGTGTCGAAGCGCAGCACATATCTTTAGAAAATACCTTTCAAGCTCACATACCATTGTTTTCTTTATACCTGAGAAATACGAGTAATTCAGGTATATTCAATGTATAGACACATTTTTTGCCTGATAATGATAATCATGGCAATAATGATGTCAGATTAAGGCATATCAATGTAAGGCATATCAAGGAAATAAGGATAATAATTGTTACTGAAGCGCCAAAACGACCACAACATCCTCAGATACACATTGCTTGCAAATACGTTGCCGGGTGTAACAACACTTCTTGTATCTACACCTTGTACCTACCCCATTTCCAACTGTTTGTGAACCGATTGATAGTTAGTAAATAATCCATTTTTCTTTAAGCAAATATTTACTCATATATCTTACCTACTGAGCTAGGAGGTGAACTAATCAGCTATCATCTTAGCGACTAACTAATCAAGGCAATTTACCTACTCTATTATACGCTAGTTGGCGTAAAAGATACACGGAAGATCTGAGGTATAAAACATCTAACCTTCACGACTGCCAAAGAATCTTGGATTCTAAGATAGTATTTCTCTAATACAGTATTAAAACAGGTATAAAATGAATATTCATAGATCACACTCAATCTATGAATAAACTTATACACACGATTCTGAACTTTAAAAGGTTAACGTTATGCTAGTACCGGTAATTTATATGTTAATTATCAGTAGACTGGAATATTGACCACGTATTCCTGCAGTCAACTCCAGCTTGTAAATCACATTTATAAGTTAAAAAGAAAGAATTCAACTCACGTAGGATTCCAGGATGCTTCTAGTCTTCAAACACCGTACTATCAATCTTATAAACCTGTTGACACATCTTTCTAAAACACGTCCTTCCTGCACAACATCCAACGAACAAATGATAATAGAGTGAAGATCTCGTGACCATTGAACCTTATCTTTAATTACGTCATAATATTTTTTAATTTGATGTAGTGTATGTACTCCATATGGACAATTTATACTTCAAAAGTGAATATATTTTGAATAATATCATTGTCTCTACATCCCTATATAAATATGTTATACCTAGAACAGAGGCTCTTAACTTAAGGAACAAGGTAAAAATTTCTGCATTTCAGGGGTGGATTTGGATCACAAATTGGTAAATTAAAACTGTTGTATTATATCATTTGATACAACAATTTTCAGATTCAAACTGTTGCATTATATCATTTGATACAAACAATTTTGAGAAGGGGGAATGCCATTCTGACATCTCGTCAAAAGGGAAATAAAAAAGAGAAAATAAAATAGTCACGTCATCTTGCGTGAAATAACTGTGTTAGAGCTTAGCAACCGATGTTTTTGATATTATTTGCGGACAGACAAACACAAAACTATAGTAGCAGATAAGCCATCTAATTAACGATCTCATCCATTGTGGTCAAGGGAAGCGAGACACGAGCTAGTGACTTGGGACAAAAGATTTGGTTGGTACTTGGTAAAAGGCAACATTGTTAGCAATATATGAAGTACCAGCTTATCGATGAGGGATTAGCAGGAAGATTATCAAAGTAGAATTGTCACGGAACACTTGTACACTTCATTTCTTTACCAAGAGTGGATCTGATGTGGTTTCTTCACAAAAAGCTGGTTAAATAGTTTGAGGAGGTTTAGAGAACTCTTCATATTTGAGGCCAAATGTAAGGAATGGGCTTGAGAAGAGAGGGTACGGAGGGTTATTGACATCTTGATCTAGAAATAGACGTCATGGCCGGACCGAGTAGAAAAACTTGCCTTTCTTTGGACGAAGAAATGAGATGAAATTTAAATTCAATTGCTAGTTTCCAATGATAGGAATGGAGTCCCCTGATATAAGAGGTTAATTTAATATTATTCGACCCCCTTGATTATATATATATATTACATTCCTGGTGTTAAATAGTGTTTAATAATTGCCAAGTTAATAATTGGAAATAGTCGTACAAAAGGCTAGTTACAGAACCGTTAGTTATGTCTTTGTAACTACAACAAAACTACAGAGAAACTTGTATTTAATTCGTTAACTGAAGCTGCCAAATATTGATCGATTAACGACAGTGAACAACAGTCTACTCCGCACTGGATAGCACAAGTGCAATTGTAATTTTTCTGTTGTTGAAAATCCAGACTATTGCACTGCCGCCTCATAGAACTGCATTTAGATTTGTGATTTCACTACTTAATTTAGATTTAGATTTATGTAGAGATAGTCAACATTATACAAAAGAAGACTCTGGACAACTACCTCAAAATGAAGGTTTGTTGAAGTTTTATGTATTGTAGTGATGTTTAACAATAGCATACAGTATTTAAGGAAAGGCTTTTCATTTTTATGTGGGGTGAGGACATAGGAATAGCCAGACAAATGCCTCAGTAATGTACTAACTAACTGCAAGTATGAATAAACTATCAGGGAATATGAAACTTAACTTATTCGTCCTAGATTCTCAACATATATTACGTCATATACCTCCTGATGAGCCTGACGTCAATGATAACGGGATTATGCCCCCAAAAGAGCGGATGGACAAACAGTGAAAATAAGTGTTTCAAATTGTTCAAAGGGAAGAAAGGTAAGTTGAATGGAAAAATAACGATAGCTCTGTATGTCTCTCAATTCAAGATCATGGGAATGAATCAAAGTACATCAAGCCATTTCCCATACACATGTAATAACGTATATAGTATGTAGTGTATCGGTGTAGTTATTGCAGTGGTAAAAATATTTTTCACAGCTGGATTTTGACAATAAATTGGCTTTCAATAATAAACTACCAAATTCAAGATCAAGTAATAGAAAACAAAAATGAAACAAGCCGTTTTCTCTATTTTTTTATGTATCAGACTGGACGTCTGCATTGGAGGATTGCCGGAATAAAGAAGGAGATTTAATTACGATAACGAACGAAAATGAGCAAGAAAAGCTGAGCAGTTTGTTAAAAATCTCAACGGGTTCCGGGATAAACGATCGGTATTGGATCGGAGCTAGTATACCCGCCCTAGGTTAGCACATATTTACGTTTAATTAAAACTACCTACTTTGGTAAAGTAATATTCTCTTCATACATAATTGCATTTTAGTTTCCAGGTCTTATTTTAACCAGTGCATCGATGGATACAGTTGGCGCTCAAGTTCTTGCTTTCAAATTCTACCGAGTTTATTAAACTGGTCGCAGGCAGGAAAAAAATGTGAAGAATACGGAGGAAGATTAGCGCTTATACCGGACGAAGAAACGAATCGATTTCTAGCGAAAGCGATGACTGAAATGGCGGAAAAATATAACATAGCTGGGTAAATTTTGCAAGAGAAATACTGGCATTGTTTACACTCCCGACTTACATGAAGCCATCCCTGTGACTGACATTTTCATTTATCACCGATGCGATGAAACTATTTCTTTAGTACACAGGTCACCTATTGGATTGACGGTCGCAGTGATGGAAAAAGTTTAACATTTCAAGATTATCAAAACAGACCTATAAATTATACGAACTTCTTGTCTTCGACTGTCTTAAAAGGGGAATCATGCTTAGAGGTGAATTCTTATCCAAGCTCAACTATTTTCATATTCAAAATGCTAACAATCCATTCACCCCTCACTATTACAGGTTTTTCCATCACCTCCAAATACCGCAGAAGTTTCTGGTCGGCGAGATACATTCGCAAATGCAACTATAAACATGAACCTCTCCGATTATGGAGGTATAGAGAAGCAAATGAATTTGAATTATTGGCACACTAAATATTTTGATTGTGTTTAAAATATCTGTCAAATGAAGTCAAGGTAATTTTTATGACGCTTTGCTCTTTTGCTTTCATCGGTTAAAAATTGTGTATCGTGTCTTCTGCATCAAAGTATAGCAAATAATTTTCGTAAAAAGTTAGAAGAGAAACGAATTGAGGTTTTTATATTTATATGTAACAGAAGCCAGTGACGATGACAAGGATAAGACTGAAGTTGTGACTTCGCCCTTCACTATCACATCAATCTCAAGCAACAACACACTAACAAGTTTCGCAGCTACTACAGAATATTTGCCTCAATACAATATCCTAAATTGCGGTGGGAAACGATTGGCGGCCTGCGAGTTCTCCCTAAACGAAAAGAACGAGATCATGATGGGCAATATCGCTAATCCTAGTAACTTAACAGGTCATTACTGCTGAACGTGTGGTTCATTTAATTCGATTTTGAGGGGATAAGAATACCACTTGACGTTCTTCTAGTGAGGAACAAATACGTCAGTGCAGAAGTGTACGGGAAATGGCGTCTATTGCAAGCACTGAAATTGTCCACCAATTCAAAGATTTGTCACCCATTTCCAAGATAACTTTATCATGATAGAAAGTCAAAAATACAAGTCAAACTTTAAATAACCAACGATGGCATCACATGAAAATTACAACTGCATCTTTTATGCTTTCACAATGCAATTCTTGTATGACTTTAACGGAAAGTTTCCCCATAAATAGGACGCTCTAATGACGCAAAACATGTTTTCACAGATTCGAAAGGACGCGGTCCCGATGCAAAGAAACAAACAGGTTCACATGTTACCTCCTGCAGAGAGATTGCTCTTTTGTCAATGCTCTCTGACGATATACACACACGACTACAGTCTCCGGGTAAAGCAGGGAATAAAGGGAAAAAAATTCCGGAAACCATAGTTAACTTTCGGAATTTGAGCGACGGACACTATATAATTAAAACCAACGATTCGGACGGCGAAAGAAAATTCGAACTGCGCCGTTGCGGGATTAAAAAATGGAAAAATGAATTGGCCAAAGAAGGTCTCATTGATTGGGAAGAATTGTACAAGTACGTAGAGAATATACATATACAGATACGCAATCGCCTTGTCGAATTGCCAAACCGTTTTGCCACACCAGCCGAGCTTACGGAATAATCAAGAGAAACAATACAGTTTTAAGCTATCAAACCATCTTGTATTTACCACAGATGGGTGTCGGGAACCAACTCTATTTTCAGGGAATTTTCTTTACTGGGAGCCGATCATGATAATCGTACATGCGTCTACACTTCATCGGCCGAAAGTTTGTACAAAAAAGTTCTATTACTATACACCGTTATCAGAATGGGATGCGAATAGTGAAGCGAGCTACTTTTCGAATGTCTAGCACTACTAAAGTTAGGCTCACCTGGCCTATTATTAAGAAGAAACGATTGCTTATGCCTTATATAATAAATACTTTTGAATTACTCTTCTATGTCACACAAAGAAAACTATTTAATTATCTCATAACCCCATTTGTTCGGCTACGTTTCTTGCAAGTTCGCTACTTTCAGTAATTCAGATCTGGCAACCGTGCACAATATAAAAACTTGCTGTCAATGTTTTTTCCGCATTAGAAAAACCATGGAATACTTCAGATTGTTCCAGCAAGAACCCATACGTATGTGGATATTCGCAAGACAAGATAGCAAAACATTTTTGCCAAAGCGAAGAAGATAAACAAGAGGAATGGTGTCAAGTTGATATGGAAACACAGGTGCTATTGGAAAAATATACCGTTCATATGCTTACATAGACAGTGACACCTAAAATGAAAGCGCAAAAGAAGCTGGGTTTAAGAACCTCATTATGTAACAACTGCTCAGTATTAAAAAACAAGCGACAATGTGCTATGTGGTTCTTTTTTGAGAGACACTACGCGCGTAACATAGCAGTTACAGTGTTTTTTATATTTATCACAGATTTTGAAAGAAATCTCTAAGGAAATTCTTGTAGGCATCCTATTACAAGATTCGATGGATCTGAATTCCGGGACAATTGTATCAACTATAAACTACATAAAACGAATCGTCAAAGAAGCAAAAGATCTAATAAAGAACGTCAGCAATTACAGACCAAATGAAACCAACGTCATTGAATTGACAGAAAACGTTGTCACTTCAATGAGCCATTTAACACAACCAAAAGTAGTCGGTGAATGGCTGGCACTTGAGAAGGTAATTTAATGTGGTAAAATCTCGTTGAATTCGAGTACATGACAGCGCCATTCAACGAATTCATATCCGGATATATTACAAATCACTCAATACCTTTTTATATGAAAAATTAGAGTTATATACATGTTACACCATAGATAGGCCATAGGGAGTAGAATTCGAACAGGATGCGTGACATTTACTACCAATGCCCTGTGCATAACGCCTGAGAGTAGGGCTGGGAACTGTACTTCGAGAACTAGTACAAAATCAGAAGTTTTTTCAGTATTCCTCTTATGTGGAGATAGGGCTTCCCATACTTTACTTCCCAACTACCGTTATATAATAGTCTGCGTTACATCTGCTTACAGAAACATGTTAACTCTGTGGTTGACGTCGTAAACGGCATTTGTGAATTTGCAGCGGATGCTCTGATGCTCTCTCAATCTACCACCGACGACATTAAGAGGGTCGAAGTTGACGCATCAACAATCGGTGTGAACTTGATTATATAACTATATCATACATCATAATATTAATAACTCTTAAGAGCTGTAGAGTGTGTGTCCTCTGTATATCATCCTTAGATGCCCACAGTAAAACTTGAAAATTTTCAAAGCTATTAGAATCGTTTCCGTGAGAAAATATAATGAAGACATCTCCTCAGTTCTCACTTTCGTGCCGGAGGAAGGAGATCGTATAGACACAATACTGACAGATGAGATAAGGAATCAAGCAAGTATGTTCTAGTCTAGTGGTTCTCAACCGTGCATTTCAAATAATATTCATCTAATACTGAAAATCCTGAAGAAAATTATTTGGTAATGATAAACTTGCGATCATATTGGAGATGACATTGGATCATTTAAATTTGTGGTATTAATAGTTTGAAAAGTAATTGATTTGACATGCAGAAAACGATGGCATAACATACATTAATGCAAGATACAAAACAATCCGTGACATGATTACCGCGAGTGAATCTACAAAGACATCAGTTGCAAACATTGCATGGGATGAAGAGGATAATATGGAGCACAATTCCTCAGAAAATGATGTGCTGAATAATAATAAAGAGGAAGTGACCGAGAATGAGAACGTCCTACAACTAGTAACCAATTTGCTATCTTCAACAATTCGAATAAACGGAACGAATTTACCAACAGCAGTTCGCTTCACAATGTCACCCAAGGTAAATGATGTATAATATTCACAGTGGTTCATATTTTTCTCTCTCGATTCCATTTACCAAAAAAAATTAGAGATATAAAGTAAAAGAGATTTTGAACCTCACCACTGAATAGTGGTAAATATATGCAACTGTACAGAAAAATAGTTATCAAGGTGAGAGATTTACATCAACAAATTTCCATATAGGCAAATTTTACTGACGGTTGGCAAACAGTTCCTAACTCAGAGATGTGCGTATTTCTTTCTCCACAACAACGAGCAGATAATTCGAATATCATTTGGTCGACTAACGGATGTTGGATGACAAAGAACTCAATGAATGACAATCACTTCAGCTGTGAATGCAACCACACAACCGATTTCGCAATACTTTTGCTAGTATTCAAACCAAAATATGATGTGGGCTATAATACACACACACACACATTTACAGTGTAAATATTGATACGCTTCATATTTTCAGATTCTCCAAGGTCACAGAACAAGTCTGATCATTTTAACCCTCATTGGTCATTTCCTTACGATGTTATGTTTGCTGGTGACAATAGCCATATTCGTTGGCTTAAAAAGGTAAATACATTTACCTAAGAGTT
The DNA here is from genome assembly GCA_013436065.1 of Halocynthia aurantium. NCBI lineage: Eukaryota > Metazoa > Chordata > Ascidiacea > Stolidobranchia > Pyuridae > Halocynthia > Halocynthia aurantium. Next base: position 14,415 of record QXVX01007094.1, read on the forward strand.
AAGGTTATATTTTTTTTAAAATATACATGCCATACAATCCATAACTCTTACAAAGAATCTATTTTTATCATAAAGAACAATTTATTTAAATTTACTATTGAATAACTTGTGAAATTTCCGGTTGAATCGTATTTCATATCTAGTATCAAGACTGAATGTGGCTAAAACTTTTAGGCAACTCAAGTCAGACCGACGAGTTATTCACATCAATCTGTTCGTGGCATTATTCCTTGCTCATCTCACACTGACCATATCCATACTTTCCGCCAACACAACATCGGTGTCGGAACTGCTGGATGATGGATTGGCGGAAAACAAAAATATCGGCTGTGTAATATTAACATTTTTGGCACACTTCACGATTCTCGCTGCTATATTTTGGATGTTGGTTGAAGGAATAGTTATATACAGGTAACTTTTAAAAACTAAGAGATAATTGTTATGAGCTTATGATCAGTGGTGAGATCCAACTGGTTCGTGCTGGTCACTAAAATTACAAAAGTAGGCAGAACTAGTTCCTGAATTGTTTTGAAATTTTGTTTCGCTTATTCAACAGTTTCTTTCATGGAGTAGAGATGTAAATTTATATATTTTTTCATCAATTTTGAGAGAGCCAGTTAGTAAAAACTGATCCGTTCACTGATGCTTAGTTGTCCTAACGAAAAGATTACGCGTTCAAGTGTAAGAGGGTAACTAACAAGTGGAAATATTAAGCATTCATCTTTTTCAGGAAAATCGTTGTAGTTCTGTCGCAAGATCGAAATTCTCTTGGCACCAAGTACTATGCTATTGGATGGGGAATCCCTGCTTTTATAGCAGCATCAGCCATTGCTATTGGACTCAGTACAGATGTTGGATATAATACAGACGGGTTGGATTTATTATTATCATTGAATTGTTTGTCTCATTGTTGACGGATATTTTCATCAATGGACTATGAGAATATAATAAATTACATTAATTATTAATATTCACACCTGGATAACTCATGGTGAAAAGCTATTACTATCCAAATGTATTCAATGAAATAGTTTGACGTAGGATGTGAAAAGGTCTTACGTAGGTGAAAAAGGAGCTCACAACACACAAGGATATTATTATCATACGTAACATTTGTTTATCTAGATGCTGGCTAACTGTCGACAACGGCGTAATATGGGCTTTCGCAGGACCAGCATTGTTTGTATTAGTGGTAAGTTATGGTTGAAAAATTCTATTATTATTTCCTGTAATTAGAGTAACAAGAAATACAAAACCATTGTAAAATTAACTTGCCATACAATCTCTCTCAAGGTCAACACTTTCATTATAATACGGGTCGTACAAGTCGCACTACGGACACAAAAGCGAAGAATAAAACGTTTGGCAGAAAACAGGGATCCGAAAAAGGTCAAACAGAAAAAGATTCCCTATATAAAGACAACACTCAGAGGAATTATTGTACTATCTCCGCTCCTGGGAATAACATGGATGTGTGGATTTTTCGTTATACATGTTTCAGTGGCCTATGCATTTGTCATTTTAAATGCATTCCAGGTAGATTTACATTATTATCTTCAGAAATTAATCGTTAATTCTTCAGTGTACTACAGATCACTGCATAAAATACAGTTTACTTTCTACAGGGCGTTTGCATTTTTTTGTGCTACGTCGTATGGAATCCAGAAGTGAGGAATGCATTGAAAATTAAAATGAAACATCTTAAACAGAATACATTCCAGGTAAAATGAAACCATCAACTTTTATATGCTGGTCTGCGACAGTAAGCAAGAAGCATGAATTTTTTCCCGCTGACTCACTTTTTATATACTGTACCAAAGCATCAATGTGAACCACAAATATTACTGAAATGTCTTAACATCATTTGCAGAGTATGTACTACGACAAGTCAACTAAAATTTCAAACCTCACAAGTAAAAACCAAGAAGGTCAAAAGAAGCTAAATTCTACGACACAAGTCCCGTTGAAGCTAACATTGCCTTCATCCCTAAACCAGAGAAATATAATTTCAAAAAATGCTGAAAAAACCCAAGATAGTGAAGAAAGCACGAATGAAATTGCAGAGGTTGTTGTTGAATTTTATATATTTCCTGTGGTTTTCAAAGCTGCGTAGATCATCACTACTGATCGCCAGCTACTTATTTATACTGTTTATATGTGTTAGGCGACAAAATTACCACAAGACTCATATCCAACTTCAAGTCCATCCTCAAGCCTAACTTCGCGAAGACAGAGTGCAACTACTCATTCTACTTACATGTCATACGAATGTCATTCCCTAACTTCACTCTCTAATTCAATAGTCAGTCGAAAAGACTTCGAATCTTTGCGCTTTTCGTTTAAAAAAATGACATCGCGAGTGAGGCCATGTTCCTCGACAATGAGTGAACGAGGAAATGCAATTTTGAAGAGTGAAATAGATCGGCCATTTTCAGCAGGGCCAGTGTTGGAAAGAACTGTGCCATCACAAGGAACAATTATGCGGAACAAACATACGCCAAAGAACAGCTTCCTACCAAATACTGGCGTGCGGGAGTCTATGGAAAGTGAACTGAAAGTAGCATTGGGAGATGCAATACAACAAAATGTTTCTGATTGGCAACAAAGCACAGCAAATCAAGACCAACAAACTACAGAATTTTTGAATTCAGCTGCTATAGAAAAAAATACCCACAATGATGATCATACACATGAGGAAATGGATAAGCGAGATAATGTAGAAATCAGAGTAGAGAAAGTAGCCAAAACTACATTACTGCCAGACGGGAGCATAGACATCGGACTATGTCAAATGACACCTAATACACCAAACAACAGAAGGAATCATAAAGATCCAGTGCGAGATTTCCAGACCAATCATTTAAGTATCTCAAAAACAGCTGAGCCCAAAGAAGCGAGTGCACGAAAACAATGCTTCAATTTAATTACCAAAGATGATAAACCATGTGCTAAAAACTGTAACATCGAAAAAACAGCAATTGCCTACAAAACGAGATCAATATCCCCAAGTACTATAACATGTAATTCAAAGTAAGTAACTTTCACAATATAACTTCTTTATAACGAGCCACAATTTAATAAAACACTGAAACCTCGTCTAACGTGACCCTGCTTTTTTGCAAAGAACTTTTTATGAACCTTAACAACCGAGTTATAAAGAAGTTACACTGTATAATTCTTATGATCAATGTCATTCTCAACATCCAGAACAATGTATTTTAAATATAGGTGTAGCATAGAGTGTCGATTCAAGTCACAGGAAGTCAGCACAGAATGCTCCACCAAACAAACAAGAGATACAACTAAATGCCATACAGGTGATCACAAAACTGGCAAAACAAGCATTCGACCAAGCAGCACAGAGAGCAGAGATAGTGGAATACAACCTGATGAACAACTGGATTAAAAAAGATATTGGTTATACCTAACTATATTAATTCTGCAGTCATATTTGACACTTATTAATGCTATTTTACTGTACTTTGTAGTTTTACGTTCAAGACAATAAATTGTATAACTTACACATGTAATCTAATGTATTTATAAGAAACCATACAAATGGAAGGCAAGTTTTAATCAGTAGAAGCCCAAACATTCAATCGGAACAAGTGAAGCCGTTACTTCATATCTAAACTCACATTTAAGGGTCCTGCTAGAATCTGGATGGATCTCATCTATATTATTTCTCTGCATTTCTCCTTACTTTGTTGTTGCAGATAAACTGTTTCCGAAATATAAACATGGGCATTCAACCCTTTTTTATTTAACATATCGTTATCAATATCTATCTCCCAATAATTTGCACAAATCTAGTCTTTTCAAAATAGAATATTATTAAATACACATTTGTAAGAACATATTTTTTGTCAGTCATGACAGCATGCATGCATATTTCTAACATAATTAATAGATATCTTGATTTTTGTTCCAAATTATTTTAGGGGTCTAATGACAGCCCATCAGTGTTTTCATATCATGGAAATAGTGGTCAAGCAAGTTTCTATACAGAACTCTCTATCTTCGAATTATCTATATACTCAAAATTGCACTAAGAATTGCTTCAAGCGGTAAGATTGTATGTATAGCAATATAGGCTATCTACCAGAATTTCTCGAGAAAATAGATAAATAAAGGTGAGATTTCAATACTAGGCAGCGAACAACACCAAAATAAAGTATAAGAACACACCCAGACCATAGAAACAACAATGTTTAGAAGCTTGACGGACAATAAACCCTCCTAGCTGTGCGCACATCGTTTTCACTAACAGCGCACAAAGGAAATTGATGTGCGCACGAATGGTTAGTTACCAAAAATAATGTAAAAAGTAATAGTTTTGCATTCAGGGTGCAGATAGTTTTGTGACCTTTTGCACAACATATGCTTTTTTGACTCCAAAAAATAGAGAACATTGTTGATGGGTTTATATGGTATAAAGCAGTATCTTTAATACTTAATACTCCTTCAATAGTCCAATAGATCAGCATAGAAAAAAATGGTTGTGAATATACTACATACCAATTACAGGTATTCCAGTCATTCTAATCAAAGAACAAAATGCATTGAGCAACCGTGAAGTATGCACAAACCTTTCTAACGAAACTTCATGCGTGAAACGAAACTACCTGACTGATAAAGAAAATGAGCTCAGTCCCCCTTTCGAAGCAAGCTCAAATACACGCTATAACAATACTTACAAGCGTAAGGTTAAAACAGACAAACAAAAATTCAACAAAATAGGTTAGTTTCACAGATATTAGCATACACCTAAGGCTAAATTGCACTCATGATATTAGTTTAATACAACACATATATATATATTCCCAGAGCATAAGGCTACATTCTAACTATGCGGTTTGATGTGATTTGGCAAACTTTTCACGACTTGAACTTGCTTAATTTTAGCTATAAGCTTCAGTGCTACATCAGCTTCTTTAAACCGGAATAAGTGTATGGTATAGGTGAGGACATTTGCCATTTCGTATTTCTTAGCCAGTCGAAGTAACAGAATTCGTATAAGACCACGAAATGCAAATCTATATGGTGTGGTGCATCCACTCCAAAACAATCACGCCCCATTACATGCATTGTAACACATAATTGTGTTAATATTTTCCATTCACTACAAATTCTTATGCAATCCTCGATAATAATTCCTGAAACCCGAGAGTTCCTATTAATAACATATCCAAGAACAAACTGTTATACATCAGACCTGTGGGTTATCTTCTTCCTGAAAAACCACGTCCTCTCCCTCTCATGGCACTGAATCTATTGCCTTGGCCGGTAGTTAGTGGAGTCATGGACGGCCCAGACATCGGGTTGGCTCCAAACTGAGACGGGTTGTAAAACATTGTAGGAGCATTGTCTTTACTCACTGCAGAACCCTGAAGTGTCGGAGCTCTAGCATTCTGCTGAAAAGAACCACACATTAATACAGATGTCAATTAAGGTTATCAATGT
>QXVX01007094.1:21207-36654 GCA_013436065.1 Halocynthia aurantium
AAGATCATATATTCGAAAGCAAATAGAATTGAAAACCGAAAATAACCTCTGCAAGTTCACTTGACTGCTGACTGCTCTTGTTGGTCTGGCTATAGTTCTGTTGTTCGCCACTTGTTTTCCTTGATCTCCTTCCAGCTGAATTTTCAGAAGTAGTTCGTGATCTCTGTTTCTAATCGATGAGACAAAAAAAAGCAAAAATTATATCCCCTTTACTTACATCACATTATTCTTATAAGATTATTCTAGTTTTATATCAAGACGAGCATGCATGAGCAAGCAATGCAAATATAGCATACATGGAACCAACCATTCCATACATAATACACAAAGAAGTAGTTACAAAATATTTTACATTCGAAATGGTTAGAATGTTTTAAGAGGCTTGTATTTCCATTTTCCTTACTATATGGTTCGTTAGCAAAACTTAACAAAACTCCTTTAAAATGGTTGCTGAGATTCAAAAAATGCAAACTCTTGGAATTAAATCATGCCTACATAATGAAGTCAATGGAAAAATTAGAACCCCAAAATACCAGCACAATCAGAATTTAGTAACATGCATGCCTGGTCAGTATTCAGCATTGATGTTGGTGTGGTTCGATCGTAACCTTTCAAAGTACTTGCTCTCGAACGCTGGGAACTCTGAGACACAGTACGGGAACGGGAACTAACATGAGTGGTGGCAAACCGCTGACTCGGCTGATGAAGGTAAAGGGGCAAATGATATAAATGAGAGGTAAAAGGTAGAGTAAAAGCAATCCCAAACAAGCAATACAAGCATAACACGAAATATAAAAATTTAGTCGACCAAGATATTGAAAATGTAGTACAAAACACTGAGATAGATTTTATTTTTTCCATTATTAAATTTCTGTGATTTCTTCATGTTTCTTTATTAATTTTAATATTGTTCGGCGAAAAAATTACTATCGCCCTTGTTATAGGAATTCTGGGCCCTGAAAAATCAATATCCTAAAATTTTCACCAAAGAAATGAAGAACAAAATATATATTGCTTCAAAACAATATATATTAGTTAGGCATTCACAATAACTAAAAAATCTAAATGCAATAGAACTACTCAGTAGGTTTAGGGATTACCATTGCAGATACATGATCATAGTAATCCATTTGATTGACCTGTTGTATTGAAGGGTCATTCATTTGTTGATTATATTGAGCTTGCTGATAGGGATGGTGCTGTTGTGGGAAACTGGGAACACCAGATGCCAAAGGATTTGCCTGGTGAGCAAGATCATTGAATGGAGGAGCTATTTCCTGCTGAATTAAAAAATATTAATCAAATTAACCGGGAAAAATTAACCCTGTACTAAAATATTCCAATCTATATATCAACCTGCATCCCATAAGCTTGATTATTCATCAACTGTTGTGGTTGTGTTTGCTGTAGTTGTTGAAATTGAGGTTGTTGCTGATTGTATGTTACCGTATCTTGATAGCCCTGACTCTGTTGATTATCTTCTGAAATATGAAACTAGTATTTCTCAAGCAATCATAAAAAAGGGAAATGATCATAGACAAGACTAGAGTATTAACCTGGATTATAGTAAGTTCCATACTGATTTTGCTGCCCTTGATCAGTCTGATACATTTGTGGCTGGTAGGTTCCAGTATTTACTGGCATCATTGGTACTGGTGCTTGTACAGCAGCGGAAGATTCTCCACGTTGCTTACCATATGGAGGCTCAGTATAAAGCTAGAGATATTGGATATGTATTATAATGGCTATTATTAAAGGATGTACAGTGCGAAACAAATCACTTAAATCCTATTAAAATATTCAAATGCCATCAATATCAAAGGTCAGCTTCACTTGTTGCATTAAAATCAACTTACAGGTGATCTTTGGTTTCCTGCATCTACCTCATCATCATCGTCATCATCATCATCATCTTCTTCGTCTCCATCTTCATCAAGATCAGGAGAATGTGCAGAGAACTAAGAGAAAAGGATCAGTAATTTTTGGGATTAGAATACATTGCTTACAAAGCACTCACCCTAATTTCATCATTTGGGCTTGGTGATGATGTGGGAGCTGTAGACACAACAGAAGGTGTATTGGATGTAGCTATCACAGATGGTGTGTTGGCTGAAGTTGGCACTATAGCTCCACTCTGTAATTTAATACCAAAGTCATTATGTAGCTAATGTTAAACATGTAAATGTTAATGTCTTATGCATATTTGTGGTTCCAATATGGTGGTAGCTCAATTTCATTGAATTACTTAAAATTAAGATCATTGCTTGGTAAATTACACAGGTAAATACAATACCTGAATACGGGCATCCACATTACGGAGGGTTTCTAGCCATCGGAGATTATTTGGATGCAGCGTTCCAGTTTGAACTTGTGGATCGTGATGCTTTAACTGTTCTGACACATTGAGCAATTGGCCGACCAGAGTCGCTGAATAATTTGCTGGATTTCGACAAACAGCTTTTGCAATTCTTTCACAGTAATGGAATGCCTTCAACGGACAAGAAAAAACAGAGGAAAATGAAAGTGAATAATACAGTAATTCGGGAGAGGTCGCTACACTTATCAAATTCAAGGATTTCAAAATAAACTCCATACTTGATTGACAAGTCCATATTCAGCCAGAGTACAAGCATAGATGAATTTATGAAGCTGAAATGAAGGAAGAGCAGTAACGGAGTGATTCTGGCTCTTCCCTAGCGATATTGCATATTCATAGATTTCAGTACGACGAATTGCATCCCATGTTGCGAATTCTTTAAAGGGTAACCTAAAAGGAAAATATATTTAAAGAACCTACTTGATAATTACAGGTACAGTACTAACAACAATTATACCAGACCAGAACATACAGTAGTTCCTGACTTAATGCCGTGAGTGGGAACCAATTTCACCATAGGCCCAATAATTTAAAAACAGTTTACGTTTAGCAGAGATAAATAAAAGCAAACATAACAGAATTTAACACTTCAGGAAAGTGAGAAAAATGAAATGATGTCATTTATTTTTATTTGTGTGAGAACTGAATTCAGATTTTTTTTCAAAATGGACAGAAGACTTAAATGAGATTTTCCGCTCTGCTGATATCTGAACTGTGTGGTAAGCACGATGCGGCATGAAATGGCTTCCTTTTTATTTTCTTTATTTCTAAGGTTTAAAATCGATTTAGAGAGAATAACAGGATGTGCTATCTCCTTCAATTATAGAAGGTAAGGAAGAGTGATTCATAGTATATAAATAGTCCAACCTAGTGACATATTACACATTTCTTGCTTAGGAAAGACCCAGTTTGGAAAGTCAGAATGTCAGAAGTTGTATCAATAGTTTTTAGTCTTCTAACTGCGATTGTGTGTCTACTCGCATTTGGAACATATTCTGTGAAGAGTCATATTTGGAAAGCAACGCATGAAGAAGCAACGTTTTTTGGTGCAGGTTCGTGAAGACTTACAATATTGCAGAGGTTACAGATATTTTACTTACATACTTTTTCTTACTTGGAGATATGTCTACAACCTACAGCTCTCAAGAATTTATGCATATCATACAATTCGAAAAACAAGTTGCTGAAATATCCAGTAATTTGAGAGACTTTATATTTTTAATCCAATTACGTTGAAACATCAAAAGTTGTGTTGTCATTGGGTCTTCACTGTATGTGTCTTTATTCATATTCGCTCATAGGTGGAAGATAAATATTTCTCCAAGACCAATTGTATGTGTAAAAACACGTTTTTTTTCTATGCGAGTATAGCAAAACTTATTATGCTTATTAAATTCCATTCATAAACATTAAATTGTTTATTATTTTATAGTGAATATTGAAAACGTTTATCTTTGATATTGTCTTATTTGGTGGCATGAGAATCTTAACTGATTCACTTCTAGATTTAACTACAATGCTGGTAAACAGTAAACAGTCCTTATATCCAATTACCAGAGTTTTTTATAGACCCGTCACGATATAATTGGATATCTACTTCCTAAGACCTCGAAGAGTTCGAAATATTGGGTCAAACTTCTCAACCGTTATTGTGAAGTACTCCGTACTATGCCGTTCCAACAATAATAAGGAACTGATTGTTGAGCAATTTTCACCACTCGCAATTTCATTATTTGGGTGAGCTAGTCAGCTAGAAAATCATTGAGATAATGATGTGACCAGCATTATCACCAGATAATTCAATTGTATTGGATAGTTTTCTTTGATCTTAGAATTACGCTATCACATTACTGTCACGACATTCTTAATCTTGATCAAATTCAAATACTTTGGTATTATATAAGACTTAAATTTTGAACACATCCATGAATCATCCACCACTAACCAAAAATAGAAGGAATTAGTTACTAAAATAAAGTATATATTAATTCAAAATGTTCCTATGCAGGTTTGTTTCACAGCAATCCGGGAAAAATTACTGAAAAATATCCACTCAACATTTATCCAGCAGCCTGGTTGGTAAGTTACAAAAAATGAGGAAAATAACATAAATGAGGCTATGTATTAGTTCACGAGAAAATGCATGTCATTTGTAAGATGTATCTGCATCTAAGAATTTCAACAAAACATAAGGTTCCCTTTCAATAAAACATATGGTACTCAAATCGTGTCATATCGCGATGGTTCTAAAGTGTGACATGAATTCATGTGTGGATAAGTTTTGTTTTATATACAGATTTCTATAATATGGGTCACCGTTATAGGTTGGAATATTGCAGGACTGTCATACCTCCTTTATAGATCCATATCTACGTCAAGACTGTTTCCTCTACCTCAGGTATGTTTAACTACATATGGACTAACACTGGACAGGAGACTAACATGTTACATTTGGTTAGATTTACCACTTCAATTACACCATTAAACCTTTCAACACGATAACTGTTCAAGCCCTTTTCTATTAGAAATTGTACTACTACTGGAGCATATTTTGGATGCTGACAACCGCATGGACATTCTTTTTTGATGCTGAGGAACATATAGGATGCATGGTTACAGTGTTTCTGGTCACCATATCAGCAATAAATGCACAAGTGATTGTTTGCAAAGCGTGTAAGGAACACAAGACACAATTAGAAAAAGAATTAGGAACGAGTAAAGGTAAATGGTATACAGACATCTATCATATATTATACTATATACTATTCAAGGCTCCACTGCACTGTAAGGATTTGTGTAAGATTTCTTATCATATATTGATGGCCCAATTCTCAGTTACTATCATGATCTGATTACAGCAAAACATCCATTCGAATATTTGGTGATTGACTCAATTGGCGTCAACAGCATGTGGAGCAATGTTGCGTTTGCTATATCGGTCGGATACGCATTCGCATATAAAAATTCAAGGACATTGCATGAAGCGCTGACATATGGTAAGATAAGCATACCTCAATTCCATTAGTCATTTCCAGCATTTCCTATTTTGTTATGCTACTATACTACCTAGCACATCAAATCTATAAAATTGAAGCAGTGAGCTTCATCTAATTGATAAAATTACCGTGGAAAATTTGCATTGCATTTTTCCATGACAGGAGTACTGACATCAAATGGGAGTGCTACTGTTGGGTTGACCATACTGTTTTTTGCTTACACCACCTGGATGATTCTTGACTTGGCTTACTGGGGAAAGGAGACAGCCTGCATAACATCCATTTATCCTACCTTTTCTCTGGCAATTTTTGGACTGGGAGTGTCCAATTACGACCCCAACAAGGGTGAGATTTTCTATTACGACAATTATTGAACCAACTTAGATTTTTCATCACATTGAATGTCTATAACCGAAACATATCTAGGTATTGAGTTGAACAACATACTCTGCGTCGCTGGCGCAACAGTTTCGTTCATCGCTTTTCTACTCAGATACAAACTGAAAGAGATGTTTGAGGAATGGAAACCTTCACAAAAGGATCATAAGGAATAACAGTCATTAACTTAACATTTCACGTTTACTCAGTGATGGGTTTCAACTGGTTCATACCGATTACTTAAATTACAAAAGTTCACTGAACCAGTTCCTGAATTGCTTTAAATTTTAGTTTGCCCTTGTCCAATGCATTAAAGCCGCATATTTTTATTCATCAATTTCATCAATATAAAGAATTAGGAATGTATGGGAGAACTTAAAAAATTGAATTCCATCACTACTTTCAACATGATCAGTAGATAATTTCTTTATATTTGCACCATTACTACACTCATCATTAATATCAATGTACTCATAGGTACCTCAAACATGATATTTGCTTGCTTTTCTTTTTTATGGTTTACAAAAGCTATTTTACTCGTATACCTCACTAACTAGGTTTCTCAAGTCTAAAGATTAACACATACCTCATTAACCACAAAATAATGTGTGATTTGCATTCTCGTTACACAATACTATTCCCACCCTGTATATGCCTGCATAATTTTTTGGAAGTAAATAATAAATTACAGCAAGTTCTAACTCAACGTCATGGCTATGTTCTTGTAAAGTGTGACTTTGAGCGAAACGGATTTCACCGAAACGAATTTTAGCATAGGAATAGTGACATTATAAATAGTGCAAGTTTTGCGCTCACTGCAACAAGGATGAATCAAGGAATAAATTTTGCATGATAAAATGTGTAAGGAGTGTACCTACTATCCATTTCTTACTGCAATTAAAACTTCCTGGAATTACCATGCAGTACAGTACAAATGTAATTTAATAGTGGTACTCACATGTGATTAGCTCCAAGCAGAACCATTTTACTTGTCGGTCGACCATAATAGCCAAGAGGTGTTGATGCCATCAGGTAACAGAAATGTGCAGCATGGAGTAAACCTTTTGCAGCTAATGTGTCTCCCATGGTCAGTACAGCTCTCATATCGAGTGACGCGCTTGTCGTGGGGTTGGATAAAACCATGGCTAGGTGAGGCCGCCAGTCTCCCCAGCCTTCTTCTGCAACGCACTGTTTGACAAAAATAAATTATTTCATCATTATGTAGCAGTTAGGCTTGCAGGATTGCAGAGCTTGAGCCCAGGAGAAATTGTTGGGTTATAGGAGTTGGAAAAGGTAAAAAAAGGATCAACTCAGACAAAACGCAAATTCACATAAGGAGAAAAATGTACTTACGGTGGCAGCGGCCGGTTGCCTGCCAGACATCAGTTGATAGACTGTTTGTAATGGATCGTTGATAGGAAGAGAGTTGGCAAAACGAAGCATTACTTGTGCGTGAGTTCGACTATCTGTTTTACTGGCGAGTAAGAGGGCGTGACCCCAAAGTCCTGTTTTCATCGCCCACTCGAGGGAATCCTGAGAAAAAATCAATAACATGTATGCGTAAATGGCATAACAAAAATTGAAGTTTAAGATAGGTAAGCATCGACCAACAAGATGGAATAGATAACTTGAAGATCCTAATCATGGATATATACACACACTACAAAAATATTACCTTCTTTCGACCATGGAGAAGAAGTTCTCTGAAACGACTTGAATTCTTTTCAGCTAATGTAATCGATCTACTCATGAAATCAGAGGAAGATGCAACAGATTCTGTCTCATCGGGAGCAGGTGACTGAGCATCATCTTAGGATTTTATTATATAAGAAAGGCAAAATTAATGGAATTAGAAATACAAGAACATCATTGGTTCTGAAACTTTGCCGGATTATCTGTTATCCTGAAATAACCAAAGTAAAGAAAATCTGTTCATTTGAGGAATAGAAATTAAGTAAAAAGTTATTATCTAAATGTTGCAAAGCTATGGCAAGCTCGTATAAAAATTAACCTAATATGGAGGATGGAGTTGTGGTTCTGTTCAACTGTTGCCGTTGACGATTAGAAGCCTCTAGGGGCGACTGAAGGAGTTTGAAGTCCCCAGAATGGCCCTTCATCAAAAGCTCTGCAATGTCGGTGCCGAGAACAGACTGGAAAAGAATTCGGTTAAAAAGTTGAGATAAGTAATTCTTTATACCAATTGAACCTAGCCAGATAAGTGTGTCACGCAGTGCAATTGCAAAGCATTATTTTCCAAGGCAATAAGTAACTTAACAACCTCAATTACAAGACATCTCTTGTATCTATGATTAATAAATTGTATGTTTTCCATATTAGTATTCATTCTTACCCCATTCTGTCTGACAAGTAGTGCAAGGAAATCCCAAATAAGTGCAGTTGATTGCCTGTCCATAAGCTGAATATTTGTTATGCTTTCTGCAGAGTACAATGATGAGAACTGCAAGATATCGTTTTTGTGAGTTTCCTCCCTAAAAATTGAAATCACAGTTATAAAAACATTGCTTAATCACTATTGTAAAGAATTCTTAAATATACTTTGACAATGGTCCAGGATAGGAACGCAGGTTTTCTGCTTCCTCCGTGTTTTGCAACAAGATCTGAGGAAAAAGACAAAGATAACATATATACAAATAGACATGGAAAATGAAATTATCTCTGCATGAAAAAGTAGATTGAACCTTTAGTAAGAGAGAACATCCACAGACCTGGTTTTTATTTGCTCTGTTACTAGCTTCATCGTGACGATATTCCAAACATAGACACTCCTTGTTTAGTAATATAAACGGTTTGTAATTAATTAAACATACCTCAATACTGTGGATCTCAACTTTACAAGGCTGATTATCCAATGGACGATTGGGTAAAACTTTTATCAAATGCCCACCAGGACCAAATCGAGCGATGGTATGAGTGGTAACAAACTTGGCTGGCGTCTGTCTTGCAGGGACTAGAACGAAAACAATATTTCCCAAACACTCGAAACAAATAATAGAATTACTAGACACAACAGTGTGCAATACCTTGTGGCAATCTCTGCCAAGAGTCATCATAGTTTGCAGATATTGTTGTTTCATCCATCAAGCTATCGCCATAATATCTGTTGTCTTGAGCATAACTACTGCAAAATAAGGGAAGTTTCTTTACAAAGTACATTTGACCACCACTGATCTGGTTCCCTTGTTTGCAGGACAATGTCGGTCTATCCACTATGCTGGATTAACAAAATCAAGCTGGAAACCATCCCAGCTCAAACGATGCCGAATACCAATCGTAAACTACATAAAAAACATCGAAAATAATTTACTCGTATTCATGCGCGTAAGACGGATGTTCTGCATATGACGATCTTGTCCTCGGCTGCTGGTACTCACAGTGACTACGATCTGTCAAAGGTTCATGGTCTAAATTCTTCGACTTTTCACTGTAGACACTTCTTGTATCCTCCTCTGCAGGATATTGTTGAGGAGAACGATAGCGATAGTCTCCATAATATTCATCGTAATAATAGTCCTCATTCCTGTATCTAAAAATCAGGTAGGTTTACAGAAACGAAAGTATAATAATTAGAAAAAGGATATTTACAGATAGAGTTTCTTATATCCAAGGACAAAACATAATTCAGGCTTCTTCAAAGTACCCTATGTCATGTGACAATTTTACTGAGAGAAAGCTGTGAATAATCATACCACAATTGTAGTATTAAAATTTACATTAAACCGGGGAACAGGTATTCTTTTTACCAGCAACCTCACTTCATAGGCCTGCTGGAAATACAATCTAAGCAAAAGTTTTCCCGTACCTTCGTTGGGGATAATAATAACTATCATATCTTCTTGCATCATAGGTATCTGCGTATTCTCTTCTGGCGTAGTCTAAAAAATATTGTACATAAGTATGTTACATACATATTTTTCAAATTTCAAGAATTATTTAACTACCTGGATGTCTGTAATATCTATCGTCATAATATCGATCGTCCCTTCTGTACTGCTGATAATATGGATCAGAATACTCGCGGTTATATTCTCGATCCTCGTATGGGTGGCCGCTGTCTCTGTACCCTTGTCTGAAAGTAATATTGACTTAACAAAGAGGAAAAAATGTCCATTCATAAAATGGTTATTCAGACAGTTTATATTAGGTGACATCACTATTATCAAACTACATTGCCTTTAGTAATAGCAAGCTTACCTGGATCTGGGTCTTTGTTCCACTCCCTGTCGTGATGGGGGTCTATCGCCTTCGTATCCAGTAGTCCTATATCTGTTGTCATGGTGGTCCCAACCATTACGGTCATATCGTAGGTCTTCCGGTCTTCTCGAATCTTGTGCCTGTCGTCTAGGTTCATACTCCCCTCTTTTGGCATGATCCGCTTCGGTAGCAGTCTGGCGTCGTGGCTCATCGGGATGCATTCCCGTGCCAGTACCATCACGCTGGTACAAGTCGGCTGTCTCTCTCATGGTTGTGGATTGTGTTGATGGTATACCTTGTTGCTGGCTCCTGAAATATAATTGACATGAATCCGGTGTAATGATGCTTTAGAACAACATGCAGACTAGTTATTCCCAACTTCTTTTTGTTCAGGCCATCAAAAACAAAGACTGCAGATTTAAACTAACATTGCATAAAACTGGTAGGTAAAGTTAAATACTAATTATAATACTAATAATAAATACTACAGGCTA
Organism: Halocynthia aurantium; assembly: GCA_013436065.1. NCBI lineage: Eukaryota > Metazoa > Chordata > Ascidiacea > Stolidobranchia > Pyuridae > Halocynthia > Halocynthia aurantium. The sequence goes on from QXVX01007094.1 coordinate 31,665, forward strand.
ATTTCCATAAGCCTGATTTAATTTGAAAAATATGTTAACATTCACAAGACAACAAGAAAAATTCCTTCTTAATACATAATTTTCAATTCCCCCCTCCCTTCCCTTCACTGGGATAGCCTATGTAATGAGTCATTGGTACCAGCTTTCGTTATGTCTTCTTTCTGGTGAGTAAACTTGAGCTGGCTGCGATTCAGTTCTCTGATTCAGATCATGGTAACGCTGGGATGGTTCTGTTGTACTGGACTGAGCCTGCTGATGCTGATGTTCTGTTGTGGTATGTAGAGATCTTGATAAGTAAGGGTCACTGTTGGCCTGCAAAAGAATATATGAATATATATTCATGTTATACGAAAGTAATTTCAATTAATTTTTTTATCACACTCACAACATTAAGTAAGGATGGTGGTCCAGTTGCCGTCCTATCTTCAGGTTTATTAGATACAGGAGCTGCGGGAACAGTTGGCATTTCAGGCACTGTACCACTAGAAGCCATGACAGCTTGCCCTATATTATGAAGCTGATCTGGCATGGCAGGCATCAGTGATGGGCCAGAAAAGGCAGATGCATCAGGCGCAGCAGAGTAGCTAGATAATACTTGACTGTGAAGTGATTGTGGATTATTCCTTGATGCAGAGGCTCCGGTGCGCAAATTTTCATCGGCTTCTGCATGAGCATTAGTGTTATGCCCGACTTCAGAAACCACAGCTGGGGGTCTCAACTGAATGTCGTGAGTTAAACTAGCAGATGAACTTGAAGCTGTCATCTCAATATGTGAAGAATGCATTGTATTTGTGCCTGAAATAGCAAAGAGAAAAGGATCGCTAACACTAATTATAAACTCGGATTGTTGACCTACCAGAAAAATAAAACATATAGATATTTAATTCTATTAATACCCAAGTGTTTTTTTTTATGTGGCAAAATAGTTAAGTTGCTATACTTATGGCTGTATCAGTAATTGGGATTCGAATTTATTAGCAACTGGTAAAAGTTCAATCGACATATGGCATCAAGCATGCTCCCGAGCATATACAGGAGCATTTCTTACTGTGAGCGTGTCATCTCGTGCCAGTAACAAAAATTATGTCTCCCTATAGCGATCTATGACCACGTGGACATTGAGGCAATACAAGCCCCTATGCAGGGGCTTACCTTAGTAAAAATGAAATAAAAGTTTACTCACTGAACGGATTTCCAGAGGGTTGTGGCTCAGCAGCATGAGCTGACAATACATTCTGACGTAAGTGAGTGGGCACTGCAGGCTTCGTCTTCTGACTTCCCGCTGATTTCTGCGATGAAGTTGTGCTGTTGTTTGAGCCAGTGCTCTGACTTCTCATACGAGAATCAACTGTCGATACTGAAGTGGCAACTGCAGGGTTCCCTGCTGTCATATTCAACTTTATAGGATTGTGAGATTGTGTATCACTGTCTGTAGTCTGGGCAATATCCCTGCTATCTTGAGTCATAACTTTGATTTGTTCTGAGTAATCTGTAGGTAAGATGCTATTAGTTCCACTACTTGATGAAGGTAGTTCACTTTCTTGATTGGGAGGGACAACTGCATGCATCATTTGAGCACCTGAAATAAGGTAAAAAGGGTAAAAAACTTTTTTGCCGGTCATTTCTGATTTGCTAATCATGAATATTTATATATTTTCCTCTATAAAATGTTGCAGTTTCATAATTTAGCCTATAAATATACCGTGAGTATAGTTCAATTTATAAGTATTATTCAATTTTGGAATTTCATAAGATTCTCAACTTATAATTTTATATTGGTGTATAATATACCTGTTGGTGGTTGCATGAAAATGTTCTCACGGAAGTCTTCAGCGGTATTTTCAGGTTGTAGTTTTGAAGCCACACTTGCTATTGGTCCATATGCATATGAAGCAGATGGCAAATTACCTAACGGTTGAGAGGGAGCATCATCTTGACCACTAAGATCTCTAATTGTCGTCTCATTCGTGCGAGAGTTTGTAAGTTCATTGTCTGTTGATTCAATATTATGTTTTTGCGGAGAGGTATCACTTGCTTCTGATTGGCTGTACAAATTCGAATTGTCAGCAGCTGTAGATAAGGAAGCAGTTTCTTCTGTGGCATCTGGCCCCTTAGATTGAGAGTTCTATATGTTACATGGTATTCCAGATGTGGTATCATAAACCAAATTTACTAATGGAAAAGCTTACAAAAGAAGCGTGTTGAAGACCAGATGAAGTGGCACCTTCTACTCGAGTTGGATCATTGCTCGCTTCCGTAATTTGTTCTGCAGGGAAGCCAGTACCTTCAGAATTGTCTTCCACTTGAAGATTCTCCATCTTGCTTGCTAAACCATCTATAAAACCATACCATACTTGAATACCGCATATGCCGGAAAATAAGTTGATTCATGTGAAGGATATTGGCTACACTAATTTAGGTGTAGCCAATATTTGCCTATATTTATTCAGGTCCACCTTTAGAATAAGCCAGCACCAATTCCATGTAACAGTCAAGGATTCATATGAACGGCATAGCATAAAAAAATGTATATTAGGTTTGGACCTTCACCTTGCTGATGCTGCTGCTGCTGCTGTTGTTGTTGTTGCTGCTGCTGTCCTTCTTCATATGCTGGGGGTTGGTCATAATAATGCGAGGAAGACTGTGCTTGGCCGTAATTAGTTGCAAAATTATGTCTTGTATCATTCCAAGTACCCTGAATATAAGTTTATAATGACAATATTCAAGTAATAGACGACGTTGGACGATAAGGTAAAGTTAAATGCTAACCTGGGAATGCAGAATGTCATAATCTTGAGTGGACGATGAAGGTACCGGAATTGGTGGTTGCTCTGCTGGAAGATCAGGTCCAGAATATCTTGTGGCACCTGCAGTTTGTGCAGTTGGCTGGACGAAGGTACCTTTATGATAATTGAAAAAAAAACGATAAAGAATTTCTTATACATTTCTTACGCGGTATGCAATAAACAATAATGTTCAATTCAGATATTTGTTCTGTAAAGTATTTGAAGTCAAAACAATTAACCCACACTTCCAGATTCAAATAATGATAGAGAAAGAAAAATCAAAAATACAGAAATAATCGTTCATAATTACCTCCATAATTATTAGTGTGAGCCATGTTCATATAACTTTGATCACTTGTGTCCTGGGGAGAGCTTGGTATCGAGTTAAAGTTATGCAAGTCAACAGCATTTAGTGAATTCCAATCTTGTCCCTGTATCACACAAAGAAGAGTGGGATTTAGAAATAGTAATACAACATGAATGCTACACAGAACGATTGATGACCACAATTATATACTAAACTAGTAGTTGCCCTGAGGCAAACCTACACTCTCAAAGAGTTCTGGTTCCCTCCCCAAAAACAATGAAGTTGAATTTACTGGACCCCGAAAACACGGCAGAATAAAAATTGAAAATAATGCAATATTTCGAGAGAAACCCCTGAGAACAGTAAGAAATAGCTGGGAATAGCTCGTCTAACTTCAGAATCAATGTCAAAGGCTGGGACTTAATGGAATTCAGCAAGAGTAACCACATGAAATAAAATTTGTTATTCTACAGCTCCTATAGAGGCCTAATTTCAGGGAAAGAAAACTAGAAACAATAGCAGTTCTGAATAAAAATATTTTTTCAATGAAACAATGATACCTTATCATAATTATTCATTAACATTGTTTCAGCTTCATAACTCTGTTGATTACTGGTTATATTTTCTGTTTGGTTGGGCGACATCTGTGGCAATGGAGCATCGCTCGATTCGGGATTCATATAATTCTGTAGTCCGCTGTTTCCCGAACCCACCACCGGATTTAAAAATGCCGACTGGGAATAGTTATAATTTCCGTCAGAGCTAGAGAAAGGTATCGCTGCCGGATCAGGTATAAAAGATCCCGGGGATGTTGGATGTCCATCTTGTAACGATGACATTGATAGCGTGCTCGATGCAGGAATATTTGATGGATTTTGAGTAGAAGTTTTCCATTGGTTAGCAGGGTCAAGCTGAGGATGATACATGACATTTGAAGGTGAGGAATATGACTGAGGTTCCATCGGAGGAATGTGAGAATTATCTGTAGAATATAGAAATAAAGTAGGTTAACTTTAGGTTCTTATATAGAGGTAGACCACCGATTTTCCGGCATCCAAATCAGTCCCTACTTGAATTATAAACTTCTCTGCACTATGCATTGCTATTACACCGAACTAAAGTTAATGAGAGTCCATGTTGCTTTAAGACACAGGAGGTGTTATATAAGTGATTCATACCCATATTCTCGAATGATTACTATGTGACCTCGGTTATTTTGGGAGAACTGATTATCCAGCAAGGCTTTGAAACCAATCGTGCCGGAAAATCAGTGGTGTAACTGTATTTTAGAACTAAAAATCGTGCTGGTAAAAACCTGATGATTTTTGTGGTGAGAAATGTTGTGGTGAAGTATGCTGACTAGAAGCTGCAGAGGAACTTGATTCCAAACTTCCGAAATAAGACTGGACACCTGAATAACAGCCAGAATAAAAATATCAATATTGAAGAAAAATATGATCTGTACAATGTCATATCAGACTTGTTCCTTGCAGAAGGAACGAGTTATTCATAAAAATCCATAAATGGCATATTATATAGAAAAAGTAATACACAATTATCTATTCATTACTTACTAAACGGTTATTGAAATACCTTGATATCCAGTGGAAGTATCTCCAGCCATAGACCCTGTATTGTTCTGTTGTTGCAACTGGATATTATTCTGCATTGGTTCAGGTTGCCATACTCCGACAGGTGCAGCAGCCGCCACAAATTCATTTGGGTTGTAGAATGTAGGAGCAACCATTGGTGGTCCGGATGGATTTGGTATTGCCATTTGTGGTACTTGGGGTAGCGGCTGATTTTGTCTATAGAATAAATAAAATTAAGATTACTGGAATAGCAAGCTAGTTTATGGAGTTCACTATACAGTCAGCTAAAGCTAATGCACTAATTT